>JAOSBN010118791.1:0-35131 GCA_027563595.1 Erythroxylum suave | reverse complement strand
TATTGTATAAATTATTGAAATGAAAATGTAATATTTCTACAAACTTCAATCAAATATTGATTTCAGGTTGAAATATGACACTAAAGGGAAGACAAGATACTCACCGACCAAGATTTTTTAGACCATGATTCGGAGGTTTATACTGTAGAGGTAAAGGATCTTGTGGTGCAACACCTATAGATGAAACACCTCCACCCCGTCCACTTACTACACTGGCAGATGAGGCTACACCATCCACTTCTTCATCATTTGGTACCCCTATATCGATAGAGATATCAGGGATAAATAATGCAAATGAAGGAGAAGACTGCCAAACTAGAGCTGAGGGACCCGATGGAAGAAAATACATCACAATTGTCAATAATATGTAAGTGAAAATATATGAGCCATTATATGTTATAATTAAGTTACAGGTTACAATTTTAAAAATGGTTTAAATTTATTTATTTTTATATTATAGGTTTTTTCCATCTGGACCCTGTTCAAGAAACATTACATCAAAATTCAAGGAGAAGATTGATCCCGAAGGCTATTGTTGGAAGAATATCTCTTAGATGACAAAATAATTCTAAGATCATGAGTTTGAGGTACGATAGAAATTATTATTTCCTTTTTTAATTAAAATTTTTATAAATTAATTTGATAAATATTATTACATCAAAAGTATTTATCAAATATGTTTCCTTTTATTAATTTGATAAATATTATTACATCAAAAGTATTTATCAAATATGTTTCCTTTTATTACAGAAAGAATTTTTTTAGGATTCTCAATTGGACGGGATCATATATAAAGTAAGAGTCAAGAGTGCGCACACGTTATTGTGACTTTGTTGGTGCGATACGCAGGGCAGCTATACGACGCCTTACATTTTTGAAGAAATATGGAGTCGTTGGCTACAATATTAGACATCACCTGAGGCCATATCCATTTGACAGCGTACTTCGGCCAACAAATGTGGAGGACCCGAGGGCGAGAGTCTTCCCGTATATACAGGAAGATCTATTACCCACCAAGAGCATGCATAGAGACTTGTAAGTATCTATAATTAATAGTTATGGTCTTATCTCTTTTCTTTGTTGTATTTTAATCGAATTTGCTATGTTAAAATTTGGAATGAAATTATATGTTTCTGGTGCCATAAATGCCTGTGTTTTTTAGTTTTGTTATTTGTTCAATAGGGGGTAGATTTCATAAAAATAGAGGAAACCCTGCCAACATTTTTATAACTTCTAATTCACTTTATATTTCTATTGAATTTTATTTATGAATTTTTGAATGAATATATGTGTTTCTTGTTGAGAATGATAATGTTATACTGGTGCCATATATGGCTATGGTTTTAGTTTTATTCTTTGTTCAACAAGGGGTCGATTTCATAAAAATAGGGGAAACTTTGCTGAAATTTTTATAAAATCTAATTCAATTGTAATTAACATTTTATTCTTATGCAGGAAAAGTCTATGGGCATCATACGTACACCCCATCAACTATTCTGCACACTCACACTAAGAAGCATGATGGGGTGACATTTGTCAACGATCGTTGTAGAGAAGTCAATATATGTGAAATTTATGATTTAATATTAATAATTCTTAATAATTATCACTTACTAATATAAATATTACTTTCTAATAGGACCAAATACAACAAACCATTGAATGGCGGTCTCAACAATCTGAAAATGTTGATGACGCTAACACTTACCTTGAAGCAGTAGGTGGTAGGGATCATCGTGGGAGGATATTCGGTCTAAGATCATTTGCGAATACTTGTAATTTGCAATCCTCTACGTCTAGCACAGTAGCATCTGCTAGGCGGTCCAATAACAATAAAGTGGAAGCACTTGAGAGCACAGTGCAGACATTGTCAACTCAGTTGCAACAGACGTTGGAACAGTTGCAACAGTCGATGGCAGCGCAATAATAGCGAATGCTACTGTACGCTCAGCTTTGTCAGGAGATAGATGAATTGAAGGATAAGGGCAGCGCGTCACCGCACCAACCAGACCGTTCGCCATCACCAGATCAGTAGTGTAGTTTTGGTCATTTAGTTTATACTACAGATACTTATTATTAATGTAATGTTTTTATTATTAATTAAGATATTTTAGTTTTTAATCATCAATCAAAATTTCTATTAAACCAAATTAAATGTATATTATAAATATTTAATTATTAAAATTATGCATCAATTATAATTTAAATATAATGACAATATATTATTTAAAAAATTTAAGCAACAAATTTACTAACGGAAATAAACGTCCATTGGTAACTGTACAAACAAATTACCGACGGTAAATGGATATTCCATCGGTAATTGAAGTATATATACTGACGGAATATTACATCTGTCGGTAAATGTTCAGCAAATTTACGAACAGAATACTTGTTACCATTGGTAAATATTCCGTCAGTAACTTTACAGACGGAACACTTGTTACCATTGGTAAAATTTTGGTATATTTACCGACGGTTCAACATTTTCAATGCTAAATTTACCAACGGTAAGTTCCTGAACTGTCGGTAACTTTAGCTATGGTCGATTCTACGACGTTATTGTCTGTCAGTAAATTCCTTTGGTAATATATTCCACTGATGAAATTATTGTGTTTTTTGTCGGTAATTTCTGTCGCAAAATGATAGTTTCCTTGTAGTGAATTGAACCTCTGAAGGTTGGGTTATGTGTGAAGGATCTGATTGGTATTTTCTCAACATTGATACATAGAAGAGATTGTGAATCTTAGATAATTATGGTGGCGAGGCTAACTTATAGGCTAGAGACCCAATCTTATCAATAATCTCATAAGGGCCTATGCATCTTGGACTGAGCTTGCCCTTTTTACTAAATCTTAAAACCCTTTTCCATTGAGAGGCTCTAAGAAATACCTTATCTCCCACTTCATATTCCATCTCCTTCCTATATGCATCCGTATAGCTCTTCATCCTGTCTTGAGCTACTTTAAGTCTCTGCTTTACCAATTTAATCTTATTAACTGTAGCTTCTACAAACTCAGGCCCTAATAATTCCTTTCATCTTCATCATCCCAACAAATAGGAGTTCTGCATCTCCTACCATACAAAGCTTCATAAGGTTCCATTTGAATTCTTGAGTGGTAGGAATTATGGTAAGCAAACTCAATAAGGTAAATGATCATCCTATGAGCCTTTGAAGTCCATAACACAAGCTCTAGACCTCTAATCTTCTTATCGTCCTCTCTAATTGACCATCCTTCTGTGGATGAAAGACTATGCTAAAATGTAATTTGGTTCCTAAAGCTTCTTGCAAACTTTTCCAAAATCTCGAGATGAATCTAGGATCTCTATCGAAGACTATGGAACTTGGAAACCCATGAAGCTTGATTATTTCATGTATGTATTTCTTGGCTAAGGCATTCAGAGAATTTGTCTATCTGATAGGCAAGAAATGTGCTGACTTGGTTAGCCTATCCACAATCACCCGTACTGTGTTATGCTTCCTGTTGGTCCTTGGTAATCCCATTAAGAAATCAATTGTAATCTTTTCCCATTTCCATTCTGGAATAGTCAAAGGCTTAAGCTTACTGGCGAGTGCTTGATGTTCTGCTTTAACTTGTTGACATAACAAGCACTTTCCAGTATACTCTACAATATCTTTCTTCATTCCTCTCCACCAGAAATGTTCTTTTAAATCTTTATACATTTTGGTACTTCCTGGATGCATTACATATGGAACATTATATGCCTACTCAAGAATTTCATCCTTCATTTCTTGCACATCTGGAACACATAATTTGTTGCCTACCACCATCAATCCATCCTATCTCACTTCTATTTCTGAAGGCTTACCATTTTTTATTTCTTCTCTAAGTTTGCACAAGTATTCATCTTGTTCCTGTAATTCCTTACTTTTCTCATTCAATACTGGCCTTACTCTAAAGTTAGCTAGCATACCACCGGATTTAACTTGCCTTAACATCATCTTCAATCTAGCCAATTCCTCCAACAAGGGAAGATATATTGTCTTCACATGCACCATGGTAGATTTCCTACTCAGTGCATCCGCTACTACATTGGCTTTCCTCGGGTACTAGTCTATCATCAAGTCATAGTCCTTCAATAATTCTAACCACCTCCTTTGCCTTAATTTCAACACTTTCCGACTCATCAAATATTTCAAACACTTATGGTCTATAAATACCCTGGTAGTGACTCCATATAAGTAATGTCTCCATATTTTCAATACAAAGACTATAGCAGCTAATTCCAAGTCGTGTGTAGGATAATTCATCTCATAGGGTTTTAATTGCCTTGAAGCATAGGCAATTACTTTATCTCTTTGCATCAATAGTCACCTTAATCCTTTACTTGAAGCATCACTATACACTGTGTATCCATCGCTGCCAAAAGGTAAAGTCAGAATTGGTGCAGTTGTAAGCTTCTTCTTCAATTCCTCAAAGCTTCGCTGACATTCTTTTGTCCACACAAACTTCTGACTCTTCCTTGTCAATGTGGTGAATGCAGCTACTATCATGGAAAAGCCTTCTACAAATAATCTATAATAACCAACTAATCCTAAGAAACTACTCACTTCTGCTACATTTTTGGGTGCTTCCCATTTAACTACAGCTTTGACTTTCCTTGGATCCACATGTACCCCTTTTTCTGAAATTAGATGCCCAAGAAACACCACTTCTCTTAGCCAAAATTCACATTTATCGAATTTGGCATATAACTCTTTCTTCCTCAATGTCTCAAGGCTATTCTTAAATGCTCTTCATGCTCCTTGTCACTCTTGGAATAAACCAATATATCATCAATGAAGACTATGATGAATTGGCCTAGGAAAGGCTTGAAGACTTTATTCATCAAATCCATGAAGGCTGTAGGGGCCATTAGTTAATCCAAAGGGCATTAATAAAAACTCAAAATGCCCGTATCGTGTTCTGAAAGCAGTCTTTGACACATTAGACTCTTATTCTCAATTGATGATAACCCAGCCTCAAGTCTATCTTGGAGAAGACTTTTGCTCCTTGCAATTGATCAAACAAATCGTCTATGCATGTAATTCTCTATGGGCTTAAACTTCTACCATGCACAATTTTACTTGATGAAACAAATGAATGAGTAGACCCAAGATCAATCAAAATAATAATAACATCGTTAAGCAAGTTACCCATACTAGTCACAACCTCTAGATCTATTTTTACGTCCTCCCTCGTCATTGCAAACACCCTAGCTGGCGCTTGCCCCGTTGGTCTTCCTGGAGGATTCACTTTCTTGGCTGCATCAGAACTTCCCACTTCAGTTGCAGTCTTATGTCCCATAGTCTCAGCCCTCTTTGAAGCTTGCATCTGAGTTCCTTTCAATCTTGCATACTGCATATGCGTAGGCAGTCTCCAACTGTGTGTCCTTTTTCCCTACAGTTAAAATAGGCTCCAATCAACCTATAGCATTTCCCTTATGGAATTTGCTGTAATGGTCGCATTTGGGAATGGATGGCCTATCCCCCTCTCCCTTTTTACTGCCTCCAGCCATAGAGGTTTTATAAGAGACAGTTCTCATCTGTCTGGACATGCTTGTGCCACTGCTCCTATCCTCAAACTATACGAGGAAAGTCCTAGGACTCCTCTTTGACATAGAAGCACTACCTCCTTTCTTAAACTGTTCTCTACCTTTCCTCTTTCTATTCAAAGCACTCTTTATATTCTCTACATTCTCAATCCTTAACGCCGCTTCGACCAACTATTGAAAATCACATAAATTTTATGGGACCACTTTTTCCCTAATCTAAATGTAATCCTGCTTCAAACTGATGACACTTAGCCGCTTCACTCATCATCATCTCAGTTGCTTATTGGGAGAGTTTTGTAAATCTGTGCTCATATTCGCTCACTATCATCTCCCTCTGGGTGAGACTCAGAAATTCCCTTTGCTTCGATTGTATGTATACCTTAGACAAATATTTCTTCTTATATGCAGCTAAGAAGTCCTTCCATGTCAACACTGGTGGTTTTCTCTGACTCTCCGGTACACTTTCCCACCAATATAGGGCATCTCCCTGTAGTAAGCTTGCAGCATATTCTACCTTTTCATCATCCTCACAATCCATTTTCTCCAATATCCTTTTTGTCTTCCTCAACCATGTTTCAGCTTCTTTTGGATCAGTCGTCCCATAAAAATCCACTGCCCCATATTTCCTAAGCTTACCAAATTGCTTTCCTTTCTTAGCTAGGGCTAGAGCAGAAGTTTGCAGCATCTGGCCCATGACCTAGGCAAAAGCCTGAGTAAAAGCCTGGAATAGTCTAGGATCTAAGGAAGTAGGCACTTGCTCTTGTGGAAGAGGTGACTCATGCATCTGTGATTGAAGGGGCCCACTACTATGCCCTACAGAAGCCTCAGCATTTCCTGGGGCTCTAGACATGTCAATACTCTCCTCTCTTGGTAGAGAGTTAGGTAAAACAGATCCTTGCAAAACTCCTCATGTTCTTCTATGAGGTATCATCTTACTCCTTTAATTTGAACACTAATGATTAACTTACGTTTCATTTTAATCTTATTTCCTATATATATGCATGATATGCATGTCACTTAATGCAATCAATCAATTCAACAATGTAAACAATTAATCACACATCACAATAATTTATACCACTATATATTCTAAACCTAGGAAGCCTTAAAAAGCCTATCTCTGATACCAAAGATTTTGGGCCCAGGTCTCATTACTTATCCCAAGGCGACAATTTGAGACGATCAGGTAACAATCACGTGAGAGGGATGTTGAAAGCTTCAATTTGTAAGAAAATTTTAGCATTAGCACTGGTGGGTTTGCCACGACAAACTAAATGTTTCACCGTGGAGAAACTAGAGAATATTTACAAGGACTTTTAGGGAAAAGTTCGTCGCGGCGAAGTTCTAAGGTTGGGCTAAAAGTACCTTTCGGGAAAGGTTCGTTGCGGTCGAGTCTAGCTTCACTGCAGCGAAACCTTTGAATCCACAACCCTGACCCAACAATCCAACACTAATTTGTACATACAATTTTGACAACTATTAACAACTCAACCAAAGGATAAACATGCACATATACAAAGAAACTTCTTCAATTCTTAATCTCATTACGAAGACAAAATGGAGTTTAAACATAGCTTTAGTTACATATCAACAACTACATCAATAACTTAATACAAAATACAATTGCATGCTAATGTTTGATATGCTCATAAAGCTAGCCAAAAATAGTCATCGAACTAATTTAGTTACTAGATGTAGCGATCTTGGAATTGCCAATGTGTTGTAAGGATCAAAAACCTTCTTATTCTACACGTGAGGAGTGAAAAATAATGGGTTGAGCTACGAAGCTCAGTAGCTAATATATTTATAGCCATTGGTAACGAGCCACACAATCAAACATATATATATATATATATACACACACACATATATATAATTTAACCATTCAAATTGAATTGAATTCAATTTCTAAATTATATTAGATTCGAGTAAGTAGAGTAATGTATTCTAGGAATAATACCCCGTTTTTTAATCATAATCGAACAAATATTTCAATGATTCCCGTTGTCATATTTCGAAAGTAAAAGGAATAGAAATGATAGGAAATGGATTCCAACCTAATTCAATTCTTACTAAATCTTCTATTTCAATAAACCCGCTCTTACCAGAGTTAGAGATAGACAATTAAGAAGGGCAGAATCTTTTTTTGACTTTTTACTTTTTACCCCTTTTCCCATTCAAATAGAAAAAAGAGAGTTCTGTTATTAGTTATTAATATTTATTTGTATTAGTTATTAATATTTATTAATTAATACTTTATAATAATAATAATTAATTATTTATAAAATAATAATGAATTATTTATAAAGTTAAAAAATTAATTATTTAAATTCTTTAAATTACCATCCCATTTCGTGGACTGACAGAAATCCCTCGGGCGGTGCCACAATCAGTTCTGCAGACAACAATATGTTGAACTACTTCAACAAGTCTGCGCGTAAGATATCTAGCATCTAACGTTCGTACAGCAGTATCCACAACTCCTTTTCGCACTCCATAGCAAGAAATGATATATTCTATTAAATACAGTCCTTTGCGTAAATTACTTTAAATGGGTAAATCAATCATTTGTCCTTGTGGATCTGACATTAATCCTCTCATACCTACTAATTGATGTACTTTTCCCCTAGCTCCCAAAAAAGACATTATATGGATTGGATTAAGGGCTTATTTCATCCTAAAATTAGGATTCATCTCTTATCACAAATATTCACTTGTAGCATACCATATCTCAATAGATTGGCATGATTTTTCTACCGCATGTACATTTCCATCATTTTATTTATTAGTGTTGGATTGTTGGGTTAGGGTTATGGATTCGTTGGTTTCACCATGGTGAAGCTAGAATCGACCGTGGCGAACCTTTCCTGAAAGACGCTTTGGGCTCGATGTTGTAACTTCGTCACAGAGAAGTCAAATTTTCAACTTGGCATATTTTTTAAGGGTACATTTGCTCGACCTTGGAACTTCACCTTGGGGAACTTTTCCTGAGATGTCCTTGAAAATATTCTCTAGTTTCCTTGCGGCGAAACATTTAGTTTGCTGGGCCGAACCCGTCAATGCTGACGCTGAAATTTTTCTTACAAATTGAAGCTTTCAACTTCCCTCTCACGTGATTGTTACCCGACTGTCTTAAATTGTCACTTTGGGATTAGTAACAAGACCCGGGCCTAACAATTTCTCTTCAAGCTTCAACTATTGGAGGCAGTAGAAGAGGAGAGGGGGATAGGCCATCCATTCCTAAATGTGATCATTATGGAAAATTTCATAAAAGGAAGTGCTATCAGCTGACTGGAGCTTGTTTCAATTATAGAGGAAAAAGGGCACATGGCTAGAGAGTGTCCGTAGTATTTTAGACAGCAGGGAATTCATATGCAAGCTTCAAAACGGGATGAGATAGTGGAAGTTAAGTTTGCAACTGAAGTGTGCAGTTCTAGTGGAGCTAAGAAAGTAAATCCTCCAGGAAGACCGAGAGGGCAAGCACCAGTTAGAGTATTTGCAATGATGAGGGAGGAAGCAGAAGTAACTCCAAAGGTTATGACTGGTATGGTTAAATTGTTTAATGATGATATTACTAGGGTCTACCCACTCATTTATTTCCTCAAGTATGATTATACATGGTAGAAATTTGAGTCCATTAGATAGCCCTTTGATGGTCAAAAACCTAATTGGCCAATATGTCATTATCAATTATATTTATCGAGAGTGTGAAATATACATTGGTGAAGTAAAATTAGTGGTGAACTTAATTCCATTGAAGATGGGGAGATTAGATGTTATTTTGAGTATAGATACGTTAGAAAAATATAATGCTAATTTGAATTGCAAACAGAAGACAGTAAGGTTTGAACTTAAATAAGGTAAAAAGATGGTATTTTGGGGGGACAGGAAAGCAAGCCCATCTAGAATTAATTCAGCTCTAATAGCAGAGAAAATGACGAGGAAAGGATGTGAGGCATTCTTGGCATATGTAGTAGATACAAAGGTAGATGGAGGAAAATTTGAAGATATTCCTATGGTTAGGGAATTTCCCGATGTCTTTCTAGAGGAGTTACCAGGAATACTACTGCCTAGAGAAATTGAGTTCACTATAAAGCTTCTTTCAGGTACTACACCAGTATCAATTCTACCTTATAGAATGGCTCCGATAGAATTGAAGGGGCTTAAAGAGCAATTAAAAGAGTTGTCAAAAAGAGGATTTATTATGCCTAGCTCTTTGCCTTGGGGAGCTTCGGTTTTTTTTAAAAAAGAAAGATGAATTCTTGAGGATGTGCGTGGATTATAAGAAGCTTAATCATGCGACCATTAAGAATAGATATCCTCTCCCATGCATAAATGATTAGTTTGATCAACTATAAGGAGAAAAATTCTTCTCCAAGATAAACTTGAGATCAGATTATCATCAATTGAGAATAAAGGAGTCTGGTGTGTCAAAGACTGCTTTTAGAACACGATTTGGGCATTTTGAGTTCTTAGTTATGCCCTTTGGATAAATTAATGCCCCTGCAGCCTTCATGGACCTAATGAATAGAGTCTTCAAGCCGTCTTTATTGGTGATAGATTGGTTTGTTTTAAGAGTGATAAGGTGCATAAAGAGCATTTGAGGATTGCCTTAGAGACATTGAGGAAGAAAGAGTTGTATGCCAAATTTGATAAATGTGAATTTTGGCTAAAAGAAGTAGTGTTTCTTAGATATGTAATTTCTAAAAAAGGAGTACTTGTGGATCCAAGGAAAATAGAAGCTGTAGTTAAATGGGAAGCACCTAAGAATGTAGCAGAAGTGAGGATTTTTTTAGGATTAGCTAGATATTACAAACGATTTGTAGAAGGCTTTTCCATAATAGCAGCCCCACTCATTAAATTGACAAGGAAGATTTAGAAGTTTGTACGGACAAAAAAATGTCAGAAGAGTTTTGAGGAATTGAAGAATAGGCTCACAACTGCACCAATTTTAGCCTTGCCTTCTGGTAGTGATAGGCATATACTATATAACGATGCCTCGAGGAAACGATTGGGGTGTGTGTTGATGCAAGGAGATAAAGTGATTGTTTATGCTTCTAGGCAATTAAAACCCTATGAGATGAATTATCCCACGCATGACTTAGAGTTGGCTGCCATAATCTTTTCATTGAAAATATGGAGACATCATTTATATGGAGTCACCACTAGGGTATTTACAGACCACAAGAGTCTGAAATATTTGATGAGCCAAAAAGAGTTAAATTTGAGGCAATAAAGGTGGTTAGAATTATTGAAGGACTATAACTTGATGTTAGACTACAACCTAGGGAAAGCTAACGTAACGGATGCACTGAGTATGAAATCTACTATAACACATGTGAAGACATTATATTTTCCATTATTGAATGAATTAGCTAAGTTTAAGGTGACATTGAGGCAAGCTGAATTCGATAGTATATTGGCTAATTTTAGAATAAGGCCAGTGTTAAGTGAGAAGATTAAGGAATTACAGGAATAAGATTCAGCTCAGAGAAGAAATTAAAAATGGTAAGCCCTTGAAAATAAAGGTAAGAGAAGATGGATTGATGGTGGTAGGCAATAGATTATATGTTTAGGATATACAAGAGTTGAAGTATGAAATTCTTGATGAGGCATATAATGCTCCATATGCAATGCATCCGGGAAGTACAAAAATGTATAGAGATTTAGAAGAACACTTCTGGTAGAGGGGAATGGAGAAAGATGTTGCAGAGTATGCTGTAAAATGCTTAATGTGTCAACAAGTTAAAATAGAACATCAAGCACCCATCAGTAAGGTTAAGCCTTTGACTATTCTAGAATGGAAGTGGGAAAAGATCACAATGGCTTTCTTGATGGGGTTACCAAGGACCTGTAAGAAGCATGGCGCAATATGGGTGATTGTCGATAGGTTAACTAAGTCAACACATTTCTGGCCAATTAAACAAACTAATTCTTTGAATGATTTGGCCAAGAATACATAGACTAAATAATTAGACTTTATGGGATTCCGAGTTGTCTTAGATAGAGATCCCAGATTCACATCCAGATTTTGGGAGAGTTTGTAAGAGGCTTCGGGAACCAAGTTGCATTTTAGCACAACTTTCCATCCATAGACTTATGGACAATCAGAGATGACAATAAAGACGTTGGAAGCAATGTTAAGAACATGCGTTATGGACTTCAAAGATTCATGGGATGATCATTTGCCTTTAATCAAGTTTGCTTACAACAATTCCTACCACTCAAGAATTCAAATAGCACCTTATGAAGCTTTGTATGGTAGGAGGTATAGAACTCCTATTTGTTGGGATGAGGAAGGTGAAAAGAGACTTTTAGGACCTGAGTTGGTACAAGATACAGTTGACAAGATTACTTCGGTGAAACAGAGACTTAAGGTAGCTCCAGACATAATAAAGAGCTATACTGACACACAAAGGAACGAGATGGAATATGAAGTTGGAGACAAAGTATTTCTTAGAATCTCACCGCGGAAAAGAGTTTTAAGATTTGTTAAAAGGGGTAAGCTTTGTCCAAGATCTATAGGCCCTTATGAGATTATTGAGAAGACTGGGCCTTTTGCCCACAACTTAGCCTTATTGAGAAGACTGGGCCTTTTACCCACAACTCAGATCCTTCATAAATGGTCCAACCTTCAGAGGTTCAATTAAGGGAGGATTTGACTTATGAAGAACAACCAGTAGAGATTTTAGAATCAAAGGAAAAGGTTTTGAAAAACAAGACTATGAAGCTGGTTAAAGCTTTATGGTAGAATCATTTAAGAGAAGAAGCAAGATGGGAACCTTTAGAAGCCATGAAAAAGAAGTATCCATACTTAATTGTAGACTCAGGTAAGAATTTGGAGGACGAAATTCTTTAAAGAGGGGAGAAATGTTAGACCCTAAAATTTCTCCTAGAATTTATTCTATTAAATTAGCAAGCATAAGAAGAAATTAGGATTTTTTAATTTAGAAAATTTTTGGAGTTTAGTTATAAATATATTTATTTACATGTGTTTGCAAATAGGCAATAGGCAATAGCTTAAATTTGGAAGGGTAAGTTTGGAAAAGTAAGAAGTTGTCTTAAAGTAAGAAAGAAAGAGAAAAGAGTCATGTAGAAGTAAGAAAGAAGAACCTAGAAGAAACTAGAGGAAGAAGAGCATAAACCGAAACAGAAAAGAAGAAGGAAAGAAAAAGAAAGGAGAAAGAAGCGGAAAAAAAAGGATTCAGTTGAGTTTTAGGTATCCTTTATCTATTCTTCTTGTTTTGATAGAAGAAGAAAGTAGAGAAAATGGGTTTTATGTGCTGAAAATGAAGAGAGAGAAGAAAAACAAGAAATTCATTTTCTTAGATTTTCATGGATTTTCAACTAGATGTTTAGTTATTCTAGCTTAGATAAACCAAAAGTAGATTAAGTCTAAGCTTATTTTTGGATATTAGAGCTTTATGGAAGTTTTATTCATATAATTGTTTAAATCAAAATTTGTTTGTTTGAAGGAAATAAAAAAAATCAAAGGAAAAATCAAAAGGAGAGACAAACTTGAGTTTGGAGCTATCATTAAATAAGTGGGTAATATGTTTATAGTTGTTGTGATAATGGGCTGAAATTCTTACATATTTGTGTATTTAAATGCTTGTCTCTGAATCATTCTGAATGTGGGAAAAATACATTATGATTCGATAAATTGTTATGCTTGAAATATTTTACTACATTTTGAATTGATGAAAAATAGAAAAGTGAAAGAATCATGAAAGAATGAATGTTATGAAATGTGTAAACATTGAAAAACTTGCTTGTGTAGGCAAGAGAGATACCATTTCATTCATTACGTGCACGTTGACCTAAAGTCTTCTCCCGATTGCCCGCTTGTGGCACATGAGCTCTAAAAAATGGGCTCATTTCATTCATGGTGTAACCTTTGGTTTTGCCATTACGTTCCTTGGGATTCTCTCAAGCTATTATGTGTGTGCATCTCGCTTTGCTTTATTAAGCATAATATCTAATTGAATGCTATGTTGTGATTATTGAAAATACATGATCTGTTTTATATAATTAATATATGAGTTCCTTGAGCTGGAATGTGGATACATAAATTGTTAGACTAAAATGAGATAAGTGCAATATACATATAGACACACACACACACACACAGATATATATATATGCTTGAATGTGTATGTGTTGCCCGTTACCGATGGCTATAAATGTATTAACCACTGAACTTCGCAAGTCACCCCAGTATTTTTCCACTCTTTAGGTAAAGACAAAGCAGATCATTCAACCTCGCAAACTTTGGCAAACTCCAAGAAAAATATATCTTTTGTGACTAAGTTAGTCTAAATACCTTAGGTAGCTTTGTAAGCATATCAAGCATAAGCATTCATATTGTATTTTTGGATTATACGACTGATTTCTCTCTTAATCTGTAATTGAAGTTATTAATAAATCCTGCATTTTTGAGAGATGAAACTCTGTTTTGTTTGAGAAATGAGTGAAAGAGTTGGTGAAGTTTCCTTCATACATATTCAAGAATGGTTTTTTTTTGTTAAATTGACATTTTCGGTTGGGAATAAAATTGTGAGTTGATTGATGGCTTTTGGATAGATTTGTCTTAAGTAAATTGTTATGTTAGGAGTCTTATATGTATGGGTTGTGTTTGTTGGATTCAGGTCTATTGGTTTTTGTGAGAATGTCAATTAGACAATAAAGGAATAAGGGGACAAAAATTGTGTCCTGACTTCAATGAATAAACTGCATTGACCTAGGGAGCATTTGACTACGTCATCTTCATAAAATGGTATATAATTCTCTTAGCTTTCTAATGGTTAAAAGTTTGTAATTTTTGTAATTTTTGGACTTCAGAAGAAAAAGATATGGCCTTTACAAGATAGCATCATTGGTGTTGGTAGAGGTTCTAACACCATTTTTAGCAAAAAATAGTGTTCTGATTTAAATGATTAAACTGTATTGATATAGTCTGAATTAGACAAAATTTTCTACATGGATGTTATGTTTTCTCCTCTTAGCTTTTGAATGACACAAATTTTGTAATTTTTGGATATTGTAATTGAAAGTTATGAAGATTAGAAGTGGAAGTGGCAGAGTCAGAATTGCACAATCGTGCACAAGCACAATTGTGACAACTGCACTATTCATACGATTGCACAATCATGCACAAGCACAATCGTTTGAAAGCTGGTTTTTTGTTTAAAGTTCGTGATCGTGCACAAGCATGACCGCAAATTTTGGGACGCACGGTCGTGCTCCCTCTCTTACACGGCATTGCACATTAAACACGACCATGTATTCTAAAGCACCTAATTCAAATTTTATTTTTTATTTTTATTTAATTGTTTTTGCTTCTGACTGTGACTTCTTTTATTATTAGGTGTTATTATTTATTTATTTTTACTCCCAACCATGACTTATGTTTGTTTTATTTTATTTTTTTAATTTTCCAAAATCCCCTAATTTTAGCGTTTTAATACCACGAAACAAGAACCAAGATCCGACGCCAACATCATAATCAATTTTTAGAAAGAGAAAAAACAACAAATACAAGAAATGAATGTTTAATCAGGTTTTCGATGTAAAAGTTGCATCCGAACCGACGTCTAAAAGCTACCCTTCTATAAGTCTTCTCAGGGTGGAGAGCTTGCCTCCCACTTCATACTCTCCTAAGGCTCCTGAAGTTCTCCAGCTGAAACAAATAAAAACTTTCATAACTCTACCATCACACACCCCTCAATTTATATTAGAAACTAGGTTAAAAAAATATAGGTGAGGTGGCAAGTGTCACAAACTCGTGACTTGGTGTGTCACGGGTGTGACACACCATGCATGAGAGTGAGGAATAACTCATGCCTATGTATGTATATTGCACAGCCTTGAGTTAAAACTCACGACTGTGCAATAATTTGGCATGTCCATGAGTTAATGCTTATGACCATGCCAAATTAATATAGTCGTGAGTGATTCTTTCAAGCTATCTTCCAATTGATCTTTTCCAGCTTTCCTCTCTTTATTTTACTCTCTAACTGTAGCAGCCTTCTTCCTTCAATTTCCATTATGATGTTTTCAATCAAAATTCATGTTCATAAGATATCTTGTATGTATGCAAATCTATGAACAATCGTGAGTTACAATGCAGTCTTCTTTTTTATGTTTTCATTTTCTTGTCTTTTTTTGTCTTTATTTTCTCTAATCTCCCTCATTCTTGTTACATGAGGATAAGTGGATATGAATCTTTGTAAAATGGCTCAGATGTTGTGCTTTCGACTCACTTTAACTCCTTTGCTTCCGAATTATGCCTAAAACCACATATGAGTCAGAGTGAGTGTATTAAGCAATTTCATATAATTAATCACTAAGTGTTATAGAATAATTGTACAATCAATTAAGCACATATCATACCCCCACTAAAAGTTTGTAATTCTTTAATAAGATATCCACTTTTCTTTTGAATGTAAGCCTTGAATTTGTTTAAATTAGTTAAAAACTTCAAATTTCCCATATAAAAAATAAGCTCAAACCCTTAAAATGATGTCATCAATAAAAATAATAATAAACAATTATTTCCAATTGACATGATATTCATTTATCCACACAAATCATAATTAATGAGCTCAATTGGTTCTACTACATGTCAACTGTTTACTATAAAAGGCAATTTATGCTACTTTACAATAGTGCAAACCTTATACAACTATTTAAGATGATTTATTTTGGGCTAATATTTCACCATATTTTCCTTAGGAAATTACTCCAAACTCCAAAATTTTAAATGTCCAAAACAAAGATGCCATAACTGATACTCATATTTTATAATTAAATTAAGACATGGAAAAACATCAATAGCAATATCAACTCAAAATATGAGATACTTCATTGAAGGAGACTTAATAAAGAGTGTATATTTTTCATTAAAAATGGAGAGTTAATTGTCACTTAGGTGTATAACCTTCCCCTTTTACAAATGACCCAAATTAATTAGCTTACACTTCCTCTTAGGAATATAATGTTAAGTCAAGAACACTTAACTTCTTCTATTGATTTTGATGAAATTCAAATAATAATAATAAAAGAAGTGTGAAGTGTTTTGATAAATTTGTTAAGTGCACTGATAAGTGTAAGTGGCATAAATTATCAAATCTAGATGATACTTAAGTAAAAGCTAAATAAGATGAAGCATCTAAGATGAGTCAGATGAAGTGAATAAGTTAGACGAAGTGATTAAGTCTATGACACCAGATAAAGCATAAAAATCGAAGCATACAAAACGATGTAATTAAAGAATGTACAAGAACGTCAGTTAGTTGGAGTTGGTTATAGGGCTCAACTAATAACAGACTTCAGAAGATTCTACAAGCAGATTTATCAAGAAGACCGCTGGAGATTTATACTATAAATATCAGTCATAGTTGTAAAAACACAATAACGAATACATACAACAAAAGAGAGAGAACTCTGATTGTAAAGCAGATGAAGAATACTTTGTGAAAGATACCTAAAGAGGCTCTGCAAGTGTAGAAATAATATTTGTAAAGTTGAAGGAGATAGTAAAATCTCAGAAAAACTCTGAGGACTGGATGTAGCCCAAGGTTAAGGGTGAACTAGTATAAATCGCGACGTCATATTTTCTAACCCTTATCTCTTTAATTTTCATGTTATTAGAAGAACAGATATTAATTTCTGTTGTTTCATTACTCATAATTAAAGTGCATTGTTTTGTAATCGTCTGAATTTGTCAAGAAAATCAAGAAGATTTTAAAGATTAATATCTTAGATGATTTAACACAATTTAACTCCCTTCTTGTGTATTTTACATATTATACATGATTTCTATATTAACAAGTGATTTACTTTAGTTGGTATAAGAGCAAGTTTCTAAAAAACACTGTTATAAAGTGAGGACAAAGATCTATAGTTGAATCACATGTTTTTATAGCAGAAGGCACCTCTAGACCCCCTACATTCAATGTTGAAGACTATCATTATTAGAAGGATAGGATGCAGCTCTTCATAGAATCCACACACATTGATCTTTGGGATATATCATTGAAAATGGTCCATATATTCCAACAGACAATGAAGGGAAAAGCATCTCTTGTGACCATTGGTCGGTTGATCAGAAAGGTCGCTTTCAATTAAACTCAAAGGCCAAGTTCTTTTTAAGTTATGCTCTAAGAAAAAGTGAATATGATAAGGCTCATGGATGCGAATCTGCAAAGGAAATGTGGGACATAATAGCCATTGCACGTGAAGGCACAAACTAGGTGAAAGAATCCAAGATGGTATTCATGTTCATCAGTATGAGCTGTTCAAGATGAAAGATGATGAGACTATTGATCAGATGTTTGGACAATTCCAAACAATTATTAATGGACTTAAAGCTCTGGGGAGAATCTACGACAGTCAAGATCATGTCAAAAAGATTCTCATAAGTCTTCCAAAAAGATGGAGACCCAAAGTAACAGCAATATAAGAGGCCAGAGATTTAAGCAAGCTAAAGCCAGATGAATTGTTTGGTTCACTGAAAATCCATAAAGTAGAGCTTGATGCAAAAGATAAACCCAAAAGGGATAAATATATTGCATTGAAGGCTGGTCAGAAGAATCAAAAGATGCAGAAAAATAGAGGAACATCTTTAAAGGTGTTAAATATTGAAGAAATCAAGATTGATGATGTTAGTGAATCTGATCAAGATTCAAGTGAACATGAAGATGTGCTATCCTTCATTTCAAGAAAGATTAGAAGGATGTGGAAAAAGAAATCAAGGGGTGATAAAGACTTCTCTTTCAAAAAGAATAGCAAAGACAATCCGAAGAATGAGAAAAGTTCTATTGTTTTCTATGAGTGCAATAAACTAGGACATTACAAGTCTGAATGTCCCTTGCTCAAAAGAAAACAAAAGAAAAGTTAAGAAAACAAAAATAGGATGATGGCAATATGGAAAAATCTGGATTCGTCTGAATCAGAATCTGACTTAGAGACATTAGAACAAGCAAATATATGCTTGGTAGCTGAAAAGGAAAGCAATGATGATGTAATTTCTGACTTTGATGATCTTCAGCATTCCTATTTAGAATTGTTAGAAGATTCACATATTATTTTAAAACAATATAGGTTATTGAAAAAGAAGTTTTTTGAAAATTTAAAGAACATAAAACTCTTAGAAAAAGAATATGTCTGCCTTAAGAAATAAGTAGACAATATGAAAAAAAAGTAATTGTAGATAAATCTGAGGAAATTAATCAGCTAAAACAAAGGATTAATAGTCTTTCAACAAATTTATCGAAATTAATATTCTTTGGGATATCATTGAAAATGGTCCATATATTTCAACAGGCAACGAAGGGAAAAACATCTCTCGTGACCAGTCGTTGGTTGATCAAAAAGCTCGCTTTCAATTAAACTCAAAAGCCAAGTTCTTTTTAAGTTATACTCTAAGCAGAAGTGAATATGATAAGGTTCATGGATGCGAATCTACCAAGGAAATGTAGAAAACAATAGCCATTGCACATGAAGGCACAAACCAAGTGAAAGAATCCAAAATTGGTATTCTTATTCATCAGTGTGAGTTGTTCAAGATGAAAG
This sequence comes from Erythroxylum suave, assembly GCA_027563595.1. Taxonomy (NCBI): domain Eukaryota; kingdom Viridiplantae; phylum Streptophyta; class Magnoliopsida; order Malpighiales; family Erythroxylaceae; genus Erythroxylum; species Erythroxylum suave. The sequence goes on along the minus strand of JAOSBN010118791.1, from coordinate 16,000 downwards.
ATGATGAGACTATTGATCAAATGTTTTGATGATTCCAAACAAATATTAATGGACTTAAAGCTCTGTGGAGAATCTATGACATTCAAGATCACGTCAAAAAGATTCTTATAAGTCTTCCAAAAAGATGGAGACCCAAAATAACAGTAATACAAGAGGCCAAGAATTTAAGCAAGCTAAAGCTAGATGAATTGCTTGATTCACTAAAAATCCATGAAGTAGAGCTTAACACAGAAGATAAACCCAGACAGGATAAATCTGTTGCATTGAAGGCTGGTCAAAAGAATCAGAAGATGCAGAAAAATAGAAGCACATATTTAAAGGCATTAAAGATTAAAGAAATCAAGATTGATGATGTTAGTGAATCTAATCAAGATTCAAGTGAAGATGAAGATGAGCTATCCTTCCTTTCAAGAAAGATTATAAAGATGTGGAAAAAGAAATCAAGGGGAAATAAAGACTTCTCTTTCAAAAAGAATAGAAAAGACAATCCAAAGAATGATAAAAGTTCTATCATCCGCTATAAGTGCAATAAACCAGGACATTACAAGTTTGAATGCCCCTTGCTCAAAAGAAAAAAAAGAAAAGTCAAGAAAACAAAAAGAGCATGATTGCAACATAGGAAGATCTGGATTCTTCTGAATTAGAATCCAACTCAAAAACATCAGAACAAGCAAATATATGCTTGGTAGCTGAAAGGGAAAGCAATGATGACGTAGTTTCTGACTTTGATGATCTTCAGCATGCTTATTTAGAATTATTAGAAGATTCACATGTTATCTTAAAACAATATAGGTTATTGAAAAAGAAATTTATCAAAAATTTAAAGAACACAAAACTCTTAGAAGAAGAAAATGTTTGCCTTCAAAAATAAGTAGACGATATGAAAAAGAAAGTAACTGTAGATAGATCTGAGAGAATTAACCAGTTAAAACAAAGGATTAATAGTCTTTCAGCAGATTTATCGAAATTTACAAAAAGTAGAAAAAGGATGAATGATATGATTGGAAGTTATAGACATCCAAATGATAAAAGTGGTTTAGGCTTTAATGATAGAAATACTATTCATAATAGTAATGTTCTTTAAAATAGGAATTTTGTTCCTAATTGAAAGAAAAAGAAACAATATTCTTATTATTATTCAAAGAAAAATTATAAGACTAATCCCAAAGGACACAAGAAACTATGGGTACCCAAGAAGGTATAATATATACTGCAAATATCCCAACTTTGAAGAAGAAACCACTACCAATGGTACTTAGACAATGGCTACTTGTGACGCATGATGGGCAGAAGGTCTATGTTCCTTGACCTTCAATATAAGTAAGGAGGATCAGTAACTATTGGAAACAACCAGTAGGCCAAAATAGTTGGGATCGGCAAAATTGGTACAGATTCCTTTTCGTCTATTGATAATGCTCTGCTAGTTAATGGCTTAAAGCACAATCTGATTAGTATAAGTCAATTATGTGATTCTGGTTAAGAAGTATCCTTTAATAAAAAATTTTATATAGTCAAAATCAAGAACAGTTCCATATTCTTTTCGGCCAAGAGACGAAATAACTCTATAAAATTGACCTAGACGATTTGAAAAGTCAAAATATTTCATGCCTTATTTTAAAAGATGATGAAAAACTGATTTGGCACAAAAAGCCAGGACATGTTAGCTTTAAACATATTTCCAACTTAGTTAGATTTGATTTGGTAAGAGGTTTACCAAAGATAAGTTTTAACAAAGATTTCTTTTGTGAGAGTTGTCAAAAAGGAAAAAAAGTTAAAACATCTTTTTCATCTAATAATATTGTAACTTCGTCTAGACCTCTAGAGCTATTATATATAGATTTGTTTGGTCCAACCAAAACAGTAAGTTTTGGTGGAAAGAAGTATGGTCTCGTAATTATTGATGGCTTTACTAGATTTTGTTGAATATTGTTTTTTTTCACATAAAGATGAATCTCTTAAATGCTTTAAAGTTCTATCCAAAAAGTTACAAAATGAAAAAGGAATTTCTATTGCTGGAATTAGGAGTGATCATAGTGGAAAATTTGAAAATGAAAAATTTAAAATGTTTTGTGAAGAGAATGGAATTTTCCATAATTTCTCTGCTCCTAGAACTCCTCAACAAAATGGAGTTATAGAGAGAAAGAACAAGACGATTCCGGAAATGGCAAGGACTATGCTATGTGAAATGAATCTTCCTAAGTACTTTTGGGCAGAACCTATAAATACAGCTTGTTATATTCAAAATAGTGTATTTTTGCGACCTATTTTAAATAAAATTCCATACGAATTATGGAAGGGAAGAAAGCCAAATATTTCTTACTTTAACCCTTTTGGTTACAAATGCACTATTTTGAATGCAAAAAAAAAATTGGATAAATTTGACTCTAAGATCAATTCAGGAATTTTTCTGGGTTATTCAATTACTTCTAAAGCTGATAGAGTTTATAATCTTGTTTATAAATCTGTTGAAGAGTGTACGCATGTAAAATTTAATAATGATTCTCATCTAGATAAAAGAGATGATTTTGATGATGAAACTCTTTCTACTCCCTTAGTTAATAACCTAGATGATCCATCTGATAAAGTAGTAGATAGTTCTAAAAATATTAGCTTGACTGAAAATATAAATATTCTCACCCAGAAAACTTGATTATAGGAGAAACATCAGAAGGACTGAGAACTAGATCTAAGTTTAGAAGAGAGTATAATGTAGCATTTGTTTCTAAATTAGAACTTAAGAAAATTGATGAAGCTCTTCAAGATGAAGCTTGGATTTTAGCTATGCATGAGGACTTGAATCAATTTACAAGAAATAAAGTTTGGTCTCTAGTCCCTAAACCATCCAATAAATCTATTATAGGAACTAGATGTGTATTCAAAAATAAACTAGATGAATCAGGAAAAGTAACCCGTAACAAAGCTAGATTAGTAGCTCAAGGCTATAATCAATAAGAAGGAATAGACTATAATGAAACATATGCCCCTGTAGCTAGACTAGAAGCTATTAGGATCTTGCTTGGATATGTTGTTCATTATAATATAAAACTATTTCAAATGGATGTGAAAAGTTCCTTTTTGAATGGTTTTATAGATGAAGAAGTTTATCTAAAATAACCCCCAGGTTTTGAAGACTTTGATAAACCAGATTATGTGTATGAACTTCATAAAGCTTTGTATGGATTAAATCAAACACCTCGTGCTTGGTATGATCATCTAAGTTTGTTTTTGATAAAAAAATGACTTTATTAGAGCTCAAGTAGATAAAAAATTATTTAGAAAAAATATTTAAAATGATTTTATCGATGTACAAATATATGTAGACGATATCATTTTTAGTGCAACTTCTAAAAAATTTTGTTCAATTTTTGAAAATCTTATGAAAAGTGAATTTGAAATGACTATGATAGGTGAAAGTTCTTTCTTGGTTTACAAATTAAAAAAACTAAAGAAAAATTTTTATTCTTCAACAAAAGTATATCAAAGAATTTTTAGTCAAATATAAAATGGAAAATGTTAAACCAATGTTAGCTCCTATGTGTCCTTCAATCGTCTTAACCGAGGATGAAGTTGGTAAGAAGATTGATCAAACTCTTTTCAGAGGAATTATTAGTTCTTTGCTTTACCGAACTACAAGCAAACTTGATATAATGTTTGGTGTTTGTTTGTGTGCAAGATTTCAAGTAGATCCTAGAGAATCTCATTATATTACAGTTAAAAGAATATTGAGATACTTGGCAGGTTCTACTGATCTTTGCTTAATGTATGAGAAAGGTAAAGATCTCAGGTTAATTGGCTATTGTGATGTTGATTATGCTGGAGATAGGATTGATAAAAAGAGCACAAGTGGAGTTTGTCACTTTCTTGATCATAATCTAATTTCTTGGTCAAGCAAAAGGCAAAGTTTAATTGCTCTATCTATTGCAGAAGCTAAATACATGTCAGCTACAAGTTGTTGTTCATAGATATTATAGATAAAGTATCAGTTAGAGGATTATTCTATCCAAGAAGACTAGATTCCAATCTTCTGTGACAACACAAATTTTATTAATCTCTAAAAGAATCCAATATAATACTCAAGGGCAAAGCATATTGAAGTTAGACATCATTTTATAAGAACTATGTACAGAGAGGGATCATCAATCTACAATTTGTTGAGATGAATCAACAATGGGTAGATATATTCACCAAACCCTTAAGTGAAGACAGATTCAAACAAACTAGACAAAACCTAAATATGGTGATGTTAAATGACCATTCGTCTGAGACTCCATGATCTAGATGATTCGTTCTGAAGAAGCTAAAAAGTCGTAAGTTTGTAGACTAAATAGTAACGGTAACTTTTACTTGGTAGTTTCAATCTCATGATTATTAGCGGATTAGTTAAAAACGTTACAAACAGTAACTTTTCAAGATTGTATATAAAAAGAAATCATCTCAAAATCTGCAACACCATACACTCTAGAATTTTCTTAAAAAACTTCGAAACCGACTTATTCAAAGTGCTCCCAACAAAGACGATCTAACCCTCTATTCTAAACTTCAAATCCTTCTCATTGCATTTCATATACTTCTCTCAATTGTTTCTATATACTAACCTCGCTTCTTTAAGTGAAATACATTTTTGTGTTTAGCGTTTATCTTTCACAGATTAAAATGTCAAAATCTCTTTTCTATGGAAGACTTGTCGATTTTCACTTCCCTAAAGGATAATCGAATGGATATCGAACCTGAGATTGAAGTATTTAGATGGAAGAACTTCCTCAATATCCAAGAGATGGTGTATCTAAATGAAATATATGAGTTATGGAAGAATACAAAGGTGGTAGATAACACCTTTGTATCGATGGTAGATGGGTTGTTAGTAATAATCACACAAGATTCTATTGTGAGGCTATTAGGTGTCCAAATAAAGGAGCAGAATTGTTCAACAATACAAATTAGATCGTTAAAAGTCATATAAATGAAGCCAACATCAATCAACAACTATATGGATCCAGTAATCCAGGAGTCAAGAAGTCTTCAACCTTATTTCAAAGGCTAGGGTTTTTCATTCACTTCTTCTTCATTGTATCCTGTTAAGAGTGGGATCAAAGGACGTGGTGACAATGAATAATAAGCATTTTCTATTTCATCTACTCACTCACCAACCTGCTAATCTTCTGGTCTTGATTCTGAAGTACATGATCAAGGTTAGGTAGGATTTTCAGTTGAAGAGTGGTTCTTTACCTTAAGGTATTCTATTAACAAAATTCTTCAAAGAATCTGGAATCATACTTGATAGAGGAAACAGAGTAAAGTTGAATGTTAAGAGTGTTATCAATGCCTCTAATATTCACAAAATGGGGATCATGATAGGAGATGAAGCGGATGTAGATTTCACATCGAAAGCACAGTCTAAGGGGGAGCTTTCAATAAGATGAAGTAGGAAAGAACATTTTCCGTCTGAAATACAAGCAAAACCTCGATCGTTCGAAAGAATATCGGCATAGGTAAAGGTTAAACAATCATTTGGTGAGCTGATACAAGCCAAGACGTTTCCAAAAAGGAAGGGAAGCAAGGTTCAACAACCAACTCACCAAGTGTCTTTAAAGAGGAAGGTTGAGATGCTCCAATTAGAAAGGCCAGAGAAGACAAGAAGGTCACCAAGATTAATGACCTTACGATAACAAGAATAGAAGAAGAAAAAAGTTTTGATTCTTGGTGGAGATTTTGAGAGTAAAAAGACGAAAGAGCAACAATAGTGGCTTACCAAACCAATTGTCTCTGAAAAGGAACAACCATCTGGAGAGATAGAGATAAAAAGGAAGTTAATATTTGAGAAGAAGAAGCCTCAACAACAACTCTCTTCTAAATTAACAGAAGAACAAAAGAAGACGAAGCTTGTTCAGAAGAAGAAGATTTCATCATCTGATGTTCAACAAAAGACACAAACTGATAAAAAGAAGCAAGTAACATACAACCCTCCTCAACTAATAAAGAAAGAAGATTTGAAGATGAAGGTTAGAGAAGAATCAACACATGATCATAACAGAAGTTCAATTATCATCAGAGAACCTTCTAAACAGAAAGTTAACATTTAAGTTGAACCTATAACAGTAAATGATTAGACAATACATCTTCTAATCCCTGATGATCGAAGACTATATAGTATTCTGTGAGATGAAAAGACAGAACCATATCCATTGAAGATTACAAAAGATCCTTGCACAATTTATCCAGTAACAAGCTGGACGACAATCAAAATTGTACCAAATGTACAACCTAGATGTTCAGCACTAGAAGTCAGTAAAGAAAAAGGAAAGAAGAAGAATTTTCTTGAAAAACTAGAAGAGGATCTCACAGAAGAAGAAATTCAATTGGAAATGAAGAATAGAGACAATGTATGTCATGTAGCTCAACTTGTAGGCATCTATGTATCACATCACATATCAAGGGAACCAAGAAGTAATTTCAGAGAATCTACCAAAGACGAAATGAATGAGCAAATGCATAAAGGCATCTATGTATCACATCACATATCAAGGGAATCAAGAAGTAATTTCAGAGAATCTACCAAAGACGAAAGCTTCAAGGTAGTTGGCACAATATCAGAAGGAAGGTACAAAAGTATCACAATTGAAGGTATCAATTTTAACCTAGAAACCTTTATGCATTTGCTCATTCATTTCAAACCCTTAGGTTTCATTCCTTCTGTTAAAACTATTTTACACCTTCTAGGCCAACAAATTTACAAACTACCTAGACCTGATGATCTTGATATTCCTGACAGAAAATAACTTTTCACATTACCCCCAATCAAAATTATAGAATTAGATGATTCACCTAGAAAACCATCTGTCGTTGATTATATTCGTCCACTTAGTGAAAAGCTACAAGATCCTACCATTAATTTGGAGCTTTTAAAGAATTTCATCAAATGGACTGAATCTAGTCACAAGTAGATGGAAGTTTAGGAAGCCTTGGCTAGACACATTGAGAAACTCGATACTAAGGTTGATGAACTAGGTGATGCAGTAGGAGATCTTTAAGAGGAAATAGCACTTCTACATGTTTCTTTAGAAGAAGACCTCAAGATGATCTGCACTGATATTCAACATATGTTTTCTAAAATTCTAAAGCGTCTAAAATGAATGATATTTTTTATTAATAACAAATAGGGGGAGAATAGGAGAATAAGAATTATTTTTTATCAGTGTATATCTTGCTTTATTCATCTGAATATCTTTATTCATCTAAATATCTTTATTCGTCTAAATATTATTTTTATCTTCTAATATTATGATTATTTGTTATCAACAAAAATAGGGAGATTTCTAAGTCAAGAAGACTTCACTTCTTTTATTTATTTTGATGAAAGTCAAATAATAATAATAAAAGAAGTATCTGAACTATTTTGATATATTTGTTAAGTGCGCAGATAAATGTAAGTGGCACAAATCATCAAATCTAGACGATACTTACGTAAAAGCTGAATAAGATGAAGCATCTAAGATGGGTCAGATGAAGTTAATAAGTTAGATGAAGCATACAAGACAATGTAATTGAAGAATCTACGAGAACTTTAGTTAGTTGGAGTTGGATACAGGACTCAACTAATAATAGACTTTAGAAGATTCTACAAGCAGATTTCTCAAGAAGACCGTTGGAGATTTAGATTATAAATATCAATTGTAGTCATAAAAACTCAACAACGAATACACACAACAAAAAGAGAGAGAACTCTGTTTGTACAAAACATATTTAGAGAAACTCTATGCTTAAGTGCTCTCACACTTTGAAAAAATATTCTGAAAGAAAAGCAAGAAAGAAAGAGAGAAAAAACATCTATAATGTCAGTGTGAAAGTTCAAAACAATATCTTTTTAAGTGAAAAGAAGGCTAGAGCTTGAAGAGGCTAAGAAAGCAGACAAAGAATACTTTGTGAAAGAGACCTGAAAAGGCTCTGTAAGCATAAAAATAATCCTTGTAACGTTAAAGAAGATAGTGAAATCTCAGAAAAACTCTGAGGACTAGACGTATTATAAATGGCAGTTTCATATTTTCTAACCCTTATCTCTTTAATTTTCTTGTTGTTAGAAGAGTAGATATTAATTTTCGTTGTTGCATTACTCATCAAATTAAGTGCATTGATTTGTAATCATCTAAATTTGTCAACAAAATTAAGAAGATTTTAAAGATTAATAACTTAGACGATTTAACACAATTCAACCCCCCTTCTCGTGTATTTTACATATTCTACTTGATTTCTATATTAACAAGTAATTTACTTCATTCCATTCATAATTTAGTAGCGTAAGTAAGTCAATTGTCAAATGTTTTTTCTATGCAAAATTTGAGAAATGTTCTTAGTACTTCAGGAAAAAAATCAAGGGAGCAACTGAAGGCTATCACACTTCGAAGTGGGAAGGAAATTGAACCACCCATAATGAAAAGAGAGGAGCCTATCCAACCAGTCAAGAAGAATCAAGAAAAAGAGAAAGAAGTGGACATAAGCGAATATCCTCCATATATTGCACCTCCACCATATCAACCCATTACAAAAGAAGAAGTTAGATGAACAATTTAAAAAGTTCATTGAGAAGTTAAGGACGTTACAGATCAATCTGTCCTTTGTGGAGGCATTAGAACATATGCTGAAATAGGCAAAATTTTTACAGGATATATTGTCAAAGACGCATACTTAGGAAGATAATTAGACAGTCATCCTAACTGGTACTTGCAGCTCAATAGTCACCAATCAAATGCCTTCGACAAGATCTAAGAAGTTTCATATTACCTTGTGTAGTTCATGAATTAGAATTTACGAAGTGTTTGTGTTATTTGGAAGCTAGCATCGATCTTTTACCTTTGTCGAAATTCAAGAAGTTAGGATTGAGAAAGGTCAAGCCCACATTAATGTTAATTCAGTTGGTTGATCAATCCATTAAAAGGCCATTGGGAGTCATGAAAGATGTCCTGATGCGAGTAGATAAGTTCATTATTCCAGTGGATTTTGTGGTTCTTGATTTTGAAGAAGGTAAGAACTGCCTACTAATCTTTGGTCGACTATTTATGGACACAGGAAAGGCCATAACTGATGTCCACAAAGGCAAATTGACACTTTAAATAGGCAAATATCAAGTTGAATTTAATATGAATAAGTCCTTAAAGAATCCAATAATGAGCAGTGCATAAATTAAAGTTGAAATATTGGATTAAAATTCATAAGAACAAATTAAGAGTTACATTACAGAAGTGAACCCCTTGGAAGCAAAGGATGACAATGAACACTAGAATCCTAAATCTAAAGGAGACGACGAGATGGAAGAGGCAGATGTCCAAGCGCAGCAAGACAAATTAGTTCAGACCGAAGCACCTATACCATCATCTTCAGAGAAACCTTCGACATTAGATTTTAAGTAGTTACCCTGATACCTTTCTTAGTGAAGGTAAATCTCTACGAATTGATTGAAAACAAGAAAGTAAGGTGGTGGAAGATGATAAGAAGAGAATAAAAGCCATCAGATGGAAGATTGCTACATTCGAGGAATAAGTTTGACTGCATGCACCGAATAAACTTAAAGGAAGGATGTAAAATGGTGCGGTAGTGTCAATAGAGACTAAAGCCTAATATGAAGCAGGTGATCAAGAAGGAAATCATAAAACTCCTAGATGCAGGGATAATTTATCTCATCTCTGATAGTGAATGGGTTAGCCGAGTAGAATGCATACCTAAAAAGGGAGGAATGACGGTGATAGAGAGTAAAAGTGGAGAAGAAATTTTAACGAAAACAGTCATAGGGTGGAGAGTATATATAGACTATCACAATCCCAACACAGTGACTAGGAAAGATCACTTCCATCCCCCATATATAGACCAGATGATAGAAAGGGTAGCTGGCCATTCGTTTTATTGTTCCTAGTTGGATACTCAGGTTATAATTAGATTTTCATCTACCTTGATGATTAAGAGAGAACCACATTCACTTGGCCTTATGGGACCTTCGTGCATGGATGGATGCCTTTTGGACTTTGCAACGCTCCAGTCACATTTTAGATGTGCATGATGTCGATCTTCGCTGACATGATAGAAGACATAATGGAGGTGTTCATGGATGATTTTTTAGTCTTTCGAGATTTTTTTGATATGTGTCTAACTAATTTGGATAGAGTTCTTCAAAGATCTGAGGAATCACATTTGATGCTGAATTGGGAGAAATGTTATTTCATGGTACGAGAAGGGATAGTGTTAGGGCATAAATTTTCACTCCAAGGATTCAAAATTGACAGAGCAAAGACAGAAGTAACAGAGAAGCTCCCACCACCTAGTAATGTAAAAGGTGTGTGAGGATTCTTAGGCCATGCAGGATTCTATTGTCGATTCATCAAAGATTTTTCCCAAATTGCAAGACCTTTAACAAACCTCTTAGTCAAGGATGTACCCTTTGTGTTTGATGAAAAGTGTAGGTCTGCATTCAACACTTTAAAGTTATATGCGAAGTGAGTGAAGTGATATATCAGCACCAATTTTATCACCATTAGATTGGACACTTCCGTTTGAAGTTATATGCGATGTGAGTGACTAAGCCATAGGTTGCATGTTAGGCCAAAGGAAAGATAAAAAGTTACATGCAATCTACTATGCTAGTAAAACTCTTGCAAAGTTGCATGCAATATACTATGCTAGTAAAACTCTTATAAGATCCCAACTGAATTACATCACTACAAAAAAGGAATTACTCACAGTAGTGTGCACGTGTAATAAGTTTCGACATTACCTTTTGGGTTCAAAGGTAACTGTAATCATTAATCACGTGGAACTAAAATACCTTTTTAACAAGAAAGATGCAAAACCAAGGCTCATTAGATAGGTGTTACTTTAGCAAGAATTTCATTTAGAGGTGAGAGATAAATAGGGAGCAGAGAATGTGGTTGCAAATTAATTATCCAGACTAGAGCTAGGGTAATGCAAACCATGTAAGGACATTAATGAAAATTTCCCCAGTGAAACTCTAATGTTTCTTGAGAGCTTGACTACACTAGAGTTTGCAGATATCACTAATTATGTTGCCAGTGGTAAACTCTCATCAGATCTCTCGTACCAACAAAGGAAGAAATTCTTGCATGACTGTAACCGATACATATGAGATGAGCCAATCCTATATAGAGCATATGCAGATGGATTAATGCAACGTTGTGTCCCAGTCAAGGAAATGTTAGACATCTTAAGTCAATGTCATGAAGGTCATTATGCTGGGCGCTATGGAGCCAACAAAACAGTGGCTTAGATTCTTAAGAGTGGATTTTACTGGCCATAGTTGTTTAAAGATGCACAAACCTATATGGCACAATGTGATCGATGCTATAGAATAGGCAACATTTCCAAAAGGGATGAAATACCTTTATCCAAATTTAGGAAGTAGAAGTCTTTGATGTATGGGTTATTAATGTTATGGGGTTCGTTCCCATCTTTAATGGGGAACATGTACATTCTAGTAGGCGTTGATTGTGTTTTATGTTTGGCTAATGCGATAGCATCTCCTACCAATGATGGGAAGGTAGTGCAAAAGCTCATTAAATGGCTATTTAACCAGTTCCAAATGCCACGTACAATTATAAGTGATGGAGGTGCAAATTTTTGCAACAGATCTTTTGATGCCCTCCTAAAAAGACACGGAATGCACCACCAAGTTGTTATTCCTTACCATCTGCAAACTAGTGGCTAAGTGGAAATTGTTAACCGAGAGCTAAAATGAATTCTGGAAAAGACAGTGAACAACTCTAGAAAAGATTAGGCAGCAAGGTTAGATGATACTTTATAGGCCTATAGGACAGCATTTAAAACATCCATTGGAATAACTCCTTACAAACTCATTTACAAGACATTTGACAGTCGAACTAGAATATCGAGCATACTAGGCGACTAAAGCATTAAACTTTGATTAGAAGAAAGCCCGAAAAAAATGACTTCTCCAGCTGGACAAACTTGAAAATTTTCGTTTTAATGCTTACGAAAATGACAAACTCTTCAAGGAAAAGATTAAGAAATGGCACGATGCTCGTCTTAAACAAAAAAAATTTAGAGTAGGAGACATTGTTCTGCTATATAATTCGTGGTTGAGGCTATTCATAAGGAAGCTGAAGTCTAGATGGAGTGGACCATTTATGGTCATTCAAGTTTTTGATCATGGAGGTCTCACATTAGAAAACGCTAATAAGGAGACTTTTAAGGTCAATGAGCACTGCAAGCTTTATTTTTCAGGAGAAATTCCAAAAGATAAGGAAGTGATTTCCTTATCTTAAAATAATTAAAACCACCTCATTGGATGAAGGTCAAGTTAAAGACTATAAACTAGCAATTTTAGAATTTTGTTTGTAAACGTCAGTGATAGTTAGTTTTACTTTCGGTAATACGTGACTGATTCATGTGAACTCTTACCATCACTATCACCACCTCTTTTACTCATAGGATTTGTGCTTAACCTAATTGTTTTAATTTTTCTTTTCTAAATTAGCTCTCAATTCTATTTTGTTTTTCTATTTATTTTTAATTATTTTCTATTTACTTTAATTTTTGTCTTTACTCTTCGTTTATATGCATGTGTGTGCTTCCTTATCTTTTGTCTCAAATTGAGGATAATATGTTGTTCAAGTGTGGGAAGGGATTCTGTGTTTTATTTTTGCATGTGATTTTGCATATAGCATGATAACGTTAGGTTACATTGTGTGAACTTTGTGATTGTGTCAATGGCGATTGAGTGAAATTTAGTTAATTTTGACCCTAGTCTATTAGGTTATAATAATCATTAGCTCACAAAATTAGTGAATTAGGGGCCTTTGGATAAATATATAGCTTAATTAGGATTTAGTGTAAATTTAGCACACTCTAGATTGTCACCTTCATTCATAATTTAAGGCCCTTTAACTTCAGTAGCTCAACTAGTATTTTTTATGAAAACGAATAGCTAAAAACAACAAGGTAGGCAATAAATTGTAAAAAAAAGTTTGTTTTGTTAATAAATCACTGTTCCGCTGACCTTCGGGTTATGAATAGAGCTAGTAGCCAATTGAAAATATGATGTTCCTAAGAAACTGGATCGACATGTATCACAAATGTGTGCTTTGCATCAAAAGGCCATAATGACATTTCATCCAAGTTATTTAAACATAACTTAGTTGAGTAACCAGATCGACATTCATTATCAATGTTTGCCTCTGCGTGAAAAGACTAAGTCCCTATTCAATAACAATTAAAAAAATGTTTTTCCTCAATAAAAACCTATCGAAAGAGAGACACGGAGAAGAAGTTTGACACGGCATACTTCCCAAAACAGTTGGTTTCCTGCTGTCACTGCCTCTACAACTCCGTTTTGGACACATTTTCCATTTATTTTAGTTTTATTCATGTATAGAACTGAAATGGGTATTGAGAATAGGTTGTGTTGAATGTTGAGTTTGTGTTTATACTCACCTTTGGGTTTTGATTTTTGAGATTCATAAAGTTTGATTGATTGTGTTTCTATTGATTTAATTTCTACTCTTAATAACTTGGCAATAGACTGAAAGGGTGTGCTGAGTGAAAATAATCAATTTGGGCTAACGAGAATTAGGTGAATTGATAGGTAAAGAATTAAATCAAACTGGTAGAATCGTGTAATGAGAGATCAAACATAGGTTCCCTGTAAGTTAGTAGACAATTTAAAACTAATTTTGGTTTTAGGTCAATTGCGACTAGAGAAATCACAATTCCATAATTTAAATTAGGGAATTAGGGTTAAGAATTACAACTCTAGAGAGAGTAATTCACCTTAGGTCCGCCTAGACCCATTAAGTTGATAATTGCACAAGTGATTAGGTTTTCGATAATTTCGAATCAAAATTCCCTTTCTCTCACTCGGTAGTTTCTAGGTTGGTTTGGGATTGGTTTATGTGATTTGTTAACTTGTTTAGATTTTTGCAATTCAATTATCAAAATTAATTGTTTAACTAATTTAATTTCTGCAATAGTTTATTTTATCTTGAATTATTGCAATTTAGCATGACCTTAGATTTTAGGAATAAATAAGGCCTCCTTATGAGATCAACAATTTAGGTACTACACAAACTACCTGTTCGCTTGCAAAATTTACCAAGGTTAATAAATAGTAAAACTTAGCCTGTGTAACCTTGGAATCATTGCAAATGTGAACTCGTTAGAACTTATGAACATAAATGTTGTATCAAAATGGAATGAATGTAGTGACTTTAGTTGATATTTGTGAAGTGTCAACTACTACCAAACATCAATGCCATTTTTGCAAAAGTCATTTTTCTGTGAGTGTCTGCTTCTGTTTTGCTAGGGACTAGCAAAGGTTTAAGTTTAGGGATTTGTTGACTCTATAAAAATACGAGTTAATTGAGCGATTGTTGAGTAATTTTATGGTAACCGAAAAGGACAGAGAACGAGGGAAGAAATTGAAGAAGTCAAGAAGTGTTAATACTCTCGTGATCTCCTTTATTACGCACAGCTTGTGGCTTATATAGCCAGCAAAAAGAACGTTACATAAGAACGTTAAACAACGTTAAACAGGAGTTGTTGTAGATATGCTGTAGATTCTTAGACTAGTTGTTGCAGATATGCTGCAGATTCTTAAACAACCAATTCCTAAATAAAACGAACTAAAGATAATAAAGATAACGGCAAGAATAATAGCAGTTCACGTGACTTGCGAGAGACAGTAAGGAAGCGAGGACTTGGTCTTCATACTCCTGAATCACCGTATCATACCCCTCCGCTAGCAACATCCTTGTCCGCAAGGTTGTACTCTGAATATTGCTTGGAAAATCGCCGCAAGTTTTCTGAAGTCGCCTCCTCAGGATTGGTGCCCTGCCATTGGACCAGAACCTCTATTTTTGGGCGGTATTTACCCTTCTGAATGACCCTTCTATCTGGTATCTTTTCAGGTTGTGGGGACAAAGTATCATCAGCAAGAATAGGAGGAAAGTCAGGCGAGATTATTGTAGGGAAGCCAAAAGACTTGCGCAACAAGCTGACATGGAAAACGTTATGGATTTTTGACCTAGGAATTAATTCTAATCGATAAGTAACAGAACCAATTTTCTCAATTATTTTGTAAGGTTCAAAAAATCTTGGAGCCAGCTTCAAGGAGTAACGAAGGGCGACAGAATTTTGACGATACGGTTGTAATTTCAGAAATACAAGATCACCAATCTGGAAGTGAATGTTGCGCCGTTTCTGATCTGCACAGATTTTCATATGATGGCGAGCTAGTTCCAAATTTCTTTGCAGCTCACTAAGTATAATAGCTCTGTCACACAAAAACAAATCCGCAGCTTCTACCTTTGTGGTTCCAAGAACGTATGGAAGGAGAGAAGGAGGCGACACTCCATACACAACTTCGAACGGGGTAATCTTGGAGGCAGAGTGTAGGCTGGTATTATAGCTATATTCAGCCCAAGGTATCCAGTCAACCCAGGTGCTGGGTTGATCCCCAGCGAAACACCGTAAATATTGTTCCAAGGTGCGGTTTGTGACCTCCGTTTGCCCGTCCGTTTGTGGATGGTAGCTTGAACTCATGCTTAATTCAGTACCATGAAACTTAAATAAAGCTCGCCAGAATGAGCTCATAAAAATTCGATCTCTGTCACTTATGATAGACTTAGGAAATCCATGTAATTTGACAATATTGGAAATAAAGGCCTTGGCCACATCAGCTGCTGTGAATGGATGTTTAATGGGAACAAAATGACTATATTTAGATAATCGATCAACAACCAGGGTGTGGAGAGGGCATGTTTGAGTGAATTGAAGGCTTCTTCTGCTTGAGAATTCCAGTGAAAGCCATCTTTGGTTAGCAAGTGAGTGAGAGGGGCGGCAATTTGACCAAATTTACTGATGAATTTCCTGTAGTAACCTGCTAAACCAAGAAATCCTCTAACCTGTTTGGCAGTAGTTGGCGTGGGCCATTCCAAAATAGCTTGGATCTTTTTCGGATCTACTTCGACTCCATGTTCAGAAATTA
>JAOSBN010118771.1:0-35152 GCA_027563595.1 Erythroxylum suave | reverse complement strand
GGGAAATGTCATGAATGCATGTACAATCATTACATGTGCAAAATTCACTATTCACGTGCATATATGAATGCATGAACCTAGCCAAACAATTTTAAAAAATCCTCCCATTCCAAATTACCATCTTACCTTTCCCATCGGTGATGGGATATTACATATCCATTGTCTCAGTCTTATATTCAATCCATTCAAACTCAATATTTACGTTAACTTAAATGATTTGTATAAAATTTGAAACGTCTCTGTACATGTAATGTCTCCAAATTCTCAAAGGAATTACTATTGTAGCAAGTTTTCAATTTATATATAAAATAATCAACTCTTGAGACTTAATTGTCTCTATGCATATGAAATAACTTTATTTTGCTGCATTAGATTTCAACCTCATCTTTGATGTGAAACCTCATTACATACTACATAATCTCCAATTCCAAATGATATAACGACCATTGATGTTATACTTTCTCAAAATTCTCTTTACATTCATCACTCATACAATTTACACATTTTTCCTCAGTTTTTTTTTGGTCAAAGGGCTAAGATCAGTAAGAACTCCTTAATTGTACCTAGTAGTGTGCAATGTACAGCTTATTCCAAAAAACTCTAGATCTTTTATAAATTCTTTGGAGTTTCTCACTTCATTATTACCTCAATTTTCTTTGGGTCTCCTAATATGCCATGTTTAGATACTATACGACCCAACATTTTATTCGATCAAGATAAGATTCACTCTTATTAAACTTAGCATCTAATTATTTCTAACTTTATGATATGTAAGAATTACCTCAAATATTTGAAATATTCTCCTCAACTTTTCGAACACATTCAATATATCATCTATGATCACAGTCACTAATTGATCCAAACAAAATTAGGACACTTTATTCTTCAATACCATAATACTATCGGGGGCATTGTTAACTCAAACAGAGATTGTCAAAATTCATTGTGCCCATGCTTAGTTCTCATAATTCCTTAAGTAACTAATTCCTCAATGAGGTAATATTTTCACATGTTATTATCGGTTTCCCAATTGACTTCTTTTCTTGAATGATTTTCTCCATTCATTAAGTTTCCTCATATTTCATATTGACTTCTTCTAATGTCTATTCATTCATACTAGTTTCTCCACACATTTCAATTTAATTGAAATCTTAACTTTTTGTGTTGGTAACACATTCATCAGATCTAATTTATATCTCCCAAACATATTTACACAAAATATAACGTGGGCCTATATTCTCCTCACATTAACAAGAATGTCGCCTCAAATCCAAGAATCCAATCACATAGTATTGGATACTTTTCATCAAACATAAAGCATACATTCTCATAAGCATATTCTACATTTTATGTTTGTGTCTCTATTAGGACTAGGACTCCAATTCTCACTTTTGAATCATTACACATTCATTTCTGATTTGTTCCTTCATTGATCATTCTTAATATAACCCGTATGATATGTTTAACCTAATTTAGTGAAATTCTTCTTTGAAAGAAGATTTCTTGCTATTAACATATATACTGGTCATGAAATCTTTATCAACAATTGTTTCCATCATTACTTATTAGCCATTCTTAGTAACTCAAGAAGATCAATTTCTATCATTTCTTACACGGTCATAATGTTCTAGTAATCAAAACTCAATGAAGTACTAGACATGATTACTGTCGCATATGCTTAGGTGTGTACTATCAAGGTCCTCCTATTTATCTTACAATAGTAATACTTTAATCTCAATTGATCCTAGACAACATTTCTCTTTTTATTCCTTTCCAAATTTGGGGTATCCCTGTGACGATTGTGATAGAAACCTATTTTTGTCAGGTCACCATCGTGCCCTACACTTTCTTCCTCACAATAACATATATACTAACATCAATTCCACTTCAAGTTTTTTTTTTAGAATTTACTTATCCTAATGCTACATAATTTCATGATAATTCAGCCACCATATTGATTGCATTCACTCTTCCCATTTGATTGATCATCTTTTTCTTATTCTCATGCATACATAAAATTCTATCTTATATACATTTCTAACTTTCTCCTTTTGCTGCTGTCCTCGATCGTGGGGATTATGCCATGATCGTGCCCTTCTTCTTTTTCCTCGAATTCGTCACACCTAGTAACATCATTAACAATCTCAATTTATCCTCGATTGATCACTATAAGCACTTTCATGTATTACTCTAATTCATCTTAAACTTTGAACTTTGGGAACTATAACTAACAAATATTCAACAAGTCATAGATTGCTTCCTATATCATCTCCACACATATAACACATATGTGCTAAATATTCTCACTTGCCATGGTGATCCCATTATTAGATATGTACTCATAATAATAAATCAACTTAACCTTGACAACTTTTACATATATTGCTGTCACTATCTCACCTTCCAATTATCATTATATCGTCACACATACATACGTTTGCAATCAATTCAGAATTATAGATATATATCATCCTGAAATTCTGATTTCACTTTCACTTACATATTCTTATGCTAAATCATAACTCTTATCATATTTATCCAACATTTACTTCATGTCCAAGTTTAACCTCTCCAGGTCATAGAAAATTTTATTCTCTTTCAACTTGGCTTGTACACTTTAAGTCTCGTCATTCATATTTATATCACTTCTTTCCTTAATCAATTCATGACAATATAGTCACATCTATATCACATATGAGGATATATTACAACAGTATAATATTGATGTCGTATTCCATAATTCATCCACTACTACAATTATGTTGGATCCTTATCTGTAATATCAAACTATATACTATTTCTCATTTCTAAATATCAACAAACTTTCATTTTCTCACATTTTAGCTGTTCATCATTCTTCTCACTATTTCTATTAGCTCAAACTCTTAATAAATGTTCGTGCGTGTGCGTGTGCCATATATAAATGTGACTCAGACTAGGGATCAGTTCCTACTACATGCTAAGACATGTCTAAAATGCATGTAACTTGACACATATTATGAAAAACTCCCATGTAAGACACATATCCCATTCTTGATTCTGAAGCACATGATAAAGGCTCGGGAGGATTATCATCTAAAGAGTGGTTCTTTACCTTACAATACCTTGTTAACAAATTCTTCAAAGAATCTAGAATCCTACTTGATAGAGGAAATATAGTAAAGTAGAATGTTAAGAGCATTATTAATGCCTCTACTATTCATAAAATGGGGATCAAGACTGAAGCTGAAGTAGATGAAAGTTTCATACTGAAAGCACAATCTAAGGGAGAGCTTTCAGTAAGACGAAGCAAGAAAGAACATGTTTCGTCTGAAATACAGGCAAAACCTCGATCGTCTAGAAGAATATCAGCAGAGGTAAAGGTTGATCAATCGTCTGGTGAGTTGATACAAACCAAGACGTTTCCAAAAAGGAAGGAAAGCAAGGTTCAACAACCAACTCACCAAGTGTCTTTAAAAAGGAAGGTTGAGGCACTCCAATCAGAAAGGCTCGAGAAGACAATATGGTCACTAAGATTAATGACCTTATGACAACAAGAAGAAAAGAAGCAGAAAGTTCTGATTCTTAGTGGAGATTTTGAGAGTAAAAAGGAGCAAGAACAACAACATCAGCCTATCAAACCAATTGTCTCGATTAGAACAACCATCTGGAGAGACAAAGATAAAAAGGAAGTTATTATTTTAGAAGAAGAAGCCTCAACAACAACTCTCTTCCAAATCAGCAGAAGAATAAAAAAAGACGAAGCTTGCTCAGAAGAAGAAGGTTTCATCATCTGATGTTCAACAAAAGACACAGACTAATAAAAAGCAGTGAGTAACATACAACCATCCTCAACCAATAAAGAAAGAAGATTTGAAGATGAAGGTCGTAGAAGAATCAACACCTGATCATAACAGAGGTTCAATTATCATCAGAGAACCTTCTAAACAGAAAGTTAAGGTTCAAGTTGAACCTATAATAGTAAATGATCAGACGATACATCTTCTAAGCTTTAAAGATCGAAGACTATATAGTATTCTATGAGATGAAAAGACATAACCATATCCATTGAAGATTACAAAAGATCCTTACACAATCTATCCAGTAACAAGCAAGACGAAAATCAAGATTGTACTAGATGTACAACCTAGACCTCTAGCACCAGAATTCAGCAAAGAAAAAGGAAAGAAGAAGAAGTTTCCTAAAAAATAAGAAGATGATCTCACTGAAGAAGAAATTCAAGTGACAATGAAGAACATAGATGATGTATGTCAAGTAGCTCAACCTGTAGGCATCTATGTATCATATCACATATCAAGGGAATCCAGAAGTAATTTTGGAGCATCTACCAAAGAAGACAGCTTCAAGGTAGTTGGCACAATATCAGAAGAAAGGTAAAAATGTATCACAATTGAAGTTATCAATATTAACTTAGAAACCTTTGCGCATTTGCTCATTCATTTCAACCCCTTAGGTTTCATTCCTTTAGTTAAAACTATTTTAAACCTTCTAGGGCAACCAATTTACAAACTACCCAGACCTGATGATCTTGATATCCCTGATGGAAAACAACCTTTCACATTAACCCCAATCAAAATTATTGAATATATGATTCACCTAGAAAACCATCTGTCGTTGATTACATTCGTTCACCTTAGTGAAAAGCTACAAGATCTATTGTTAATTCAGAGCTCTTGAAGAATTCCATTGAATGGACTAAAGCTAGTCACATTAAGACAAAAGTTTAGGAAGCCTTAGCTAAACATATTGAGAAACTTGATACTAAAGTTGATGAACTAGGTGATGCAATAGGTGATCTTAATGAGGAAATTGCACTTCTACATGTTTCTTTAGAAGAAGACCTCAAGATGATTGGCACTAATATTCTATAGATGTATTTTGAAATTCTGAAGTATCTAAAATGAATGATCTTTTTTATTAATAACAAATAGGGGGAGAACAGGAGAATAAGAATTAATTTTTTTATCATTGTATATTATATATCTTGCTTTATTCGTCTGAATATCTTTATTCGTCTGAATACTTTTTTATCTTCTAATATTATGATTATTTGTTATCATCAAAAAGGGGGAGATTTTTAAGTCAAGAAGACTTCACTTCTTCTAATGATTTTGATGAAAGTCAAATAATAATAATAAAAGAAGTGTGTGAACTGTTTTGATAAATTTGTTAAGTACGCAGATAAATGTAAGTGGCACAAATTATCAAATCTAGACGATACTCAAGTAAAAGCTAAATAAGATGAAGCGTATAAGACAGGTTAGAGGAAGTGAATAAGTTAGACGAAGCGATTAAGTCTAAGACACAAGACGAAGCAAACAAATCAAAGCATACAAGATGATGTAATTGAGGAATGTCCTAGAACATTAATTAGTTAGATTTGGTTACAGGACTCAACTAATAACAGACTTTAGAATATTCTACAAGCAGTTTTCTTAAGAAGACTGGTGGAGATTTAGAATATAAATATCAGTCGTAGTCGTAAAAACACGATGAATACACACAACAAAAAGAGAGAGAACTCTGATTGTACAAAACATACTTAGAGAAACTCTGTGATCTGATTGGAAAATATTCTGAAAGAAAATAAAGAAAGAAAGAAATATAAAATATCTGTAAGTTGAGTGTGAAGGCTCAAAACAATATCTATTTGAGTGAAAAGAAGGCTAGAGCCTGAAAAGGCTAAGAAAGCAGATAAAGAATACTTTGGAAAGAGACCTGAAGAGGCTCTACAAGTGTAGAAATAATACTTATAAAGTTAAAAGAGATAGTGAAATCTCAGAAAACTCTGAGGACTGGACGTAGCACAAGGTTAAGGGGGAACCAGTATAAATTGCAGTGTATATTTTCTAACCCTTATCTTTTTAATTTTCGTTTTGTTAGAAGAATAGATATTAATTTCCGTTGTTGATTACTCATAAAATTAAGTGCATTGTTTTGTAATGATCTGAATTTTTCAAGAAAATCAAGAAGATTTTAAAGATTAATATCTTAGACGATTTAACACAATTCAAGCCCCCTTCTTGTGTATTTTACATATTATACGTGATTTGTATATTAACAAGTGATTTACTTTATATAACATTCATAAAAAAAGAACTTGTGGTCTCAATTGTTTAGCTAAATAAGAATTTGTTTTTTCTTGTTACTATTATGTTGTTATCATTCAAAAATTTGACCTCAATTTGAATTGATTCATTAAGATCAATAAAGAGGTCCTTCTTTTCTCGTATGTGAAGGGTACACCTAATGTCAAGGAACCATGTGCAATAATTCAATGCTTCATTAGTTGTATCGACCATCAATAGTTTATGGTTTCCACCATCATCACTTTCTTCTATATAATTAAGTTCCTAATTACTTCATTTTAATTTACCTTCATTTGAATAATGATAGTGTGTTTTACTAGACTATCAGTTAAAATTGGATTTATCATTCCTTACTTTTTTATGTCCACATCCCTAACATCTATAGTTTAGGTTTGTTGATGGCTTAATTCTAACCAATCATTATTTTAGTTGCCTCTTCCTCTATTATTTTTTATGACTTATATGATCGATATTGCAATAATTATGATCACCTCCTCCTGGTCCTCTATTGCGTGAAACACCTAGCCTTTGGCTTGTTCCACTAACTTTCTTGCCTTTAATGGAGAATTGGCTATGAAATTGTTACTTAGCTTCCTTTATTTATTCTCATTCATGCACTACTCATGAGCTTATAGCATACTGGATAATTCCTTAATAATTATCTCATTAAAAAAATGGTTTTCTTTTATTAGTCCACAATATTCTCAAATTTGGACACATATTCATGACATCTTCTTCACTATGATTGTATTTATATGCTCCTCACCATTTATTTTCATTGATTTAATAAAAACTCAAGTTATGTAGTTAGTAATAGTATCAAATGATTCTATTTATAGAAGTTCTTATTAACATCCTAAGAGTTCGATTTTAGCTTTTAACTTTTTCTTCTCCTTTGAATATTGTTATCAAAATGTCTCAGACCTACTGGAAAGAAGTTTCTTTCATGATCTTCTTAAGGACCTCATCATTCACTCCTTGATGAATAAAATATTATGATTTCTTATCCTTCTTCTTCTTCTTCTCAACGTCATTAGCATTTGCTACAAGATTCATTAGGCCATTCTCCATAAAGCTTAGGAATTTATGGTAATAAAAAAGCACCTTCAACTGCACACTCCACCAGTTATAAATTTTCCTACCTAATAAGAGAATAAAGAATTAAATTAAGTTATTCATAACTATAGATATAATATCAATGTTAAGGAAAAATTTAGGTAACAAAAATTGAAAATATAAAGTGAAAGTATATGAAAGAATAATGCAACAATATATTTAGAACTTAAAACATTATAAGTTTATGACTAATAGTCATATTTATACTAAGAAAATTCACCTAATTCCATACTTCCAAGTCATAAATATAATAAAATCCTCCATTATAATATTTATGTAATTAATAAACCACTAGATATAAATGTAGGAACTAACAAATGACTAGAGTGAATTCAAAGTACCATGATTTATTTCAAAATTCTTACTAAATTGAATGCATCTAGGATATTTTTTTGTTGTGGTAGGATCATTATAACTATTTCACTTAGTTCGTTAATATATATTTCAACAATTGCAACTATTTGTTTGACATTGTCCTTCAATTTTACTCTTCTAAATGGAATATCATCTTTAACAATTTTTTCTATATTAACCAAAAAATTGGAAATATTTCAAAATTATTTGGAATATGATGAAAAAAGCACACACCTTTCTTTATCTATGAAAATAGGATGTCCAAACAACCAAACAGTTATTCCATTAATGTTATCTGTTTGGCCTGCTATAAACAATTCACTAATATATTATTACCAATATAAATATAAAGACTAAATTTATAAGAATTTTAGACCAAGCTTTGGACAAACTTTGATTTTCTTCTAGTCTAGTGTTAACTCTTTGTTGCTCAGCCTAGGTCTAACACAAATCCCAATCTGGTCAGGGTAGGCCTAATCAACATAAAGCCTAATTGGTTTAGGCCATACCCTAAAAGCTTATAAAAAGTTTAATTCCTAAGACTTAATCATCCTCTTCTTCTTTTGATGTTCAATTATCATGTTGACTATTGTAAAGAATTAACATATTTAGAAGAGATGAATATTAAGTCCAACAATTAATGAATATGAATTTAGAAGAAGTTAAATTCCCCACGAATGGTTATAAAAATATGTAGTAGACTAGGCACGAGGTAGGTTACAATAAGAAAATAAGGTGACTATCTAAAAGGCAAGCAACTAGGCAAGTGTTGGCAACTGAGGCAAAGAGAGATAAATACTAATAGCATAAGGGGAGACACAAAGTTAGAGGGTCGATAGGAGGCAAATGACAATTAAATGTTGGAGACTATAGGAAGAAAGTGACAAATAGTGATAGAGTTAGGGGGAGACATACAGTTAGAGGGGCTAGGGTTAGCAACTAGGCTAAGAGTTAGGTGGGGAGATGCATAGTGAACCTTAAATAGATTTATTTTCAATCCATCATTACATAAAGTGACTATTTTAATACTACAATATGATTTCATTTTGTGCAATATAAAATTTTGATCTTTGGGTTGGTCAGGTTATGAAGGCTAGACCCAAGCTGAAAGCCTAGTCAACTCAAGCTAGGCTAATTTAGATAAGGCTAGGATCAATTAAGTAATACATGTTTGATCAGTTTTGATAACCCCATTCTTAAACAAATAAGAACTAAACAATTAATATGATAACTATCTCCCTTGACTTTGTTTTTCATAAAAGCTAGAAATTCACAAACTGATGTATTATAGTATCCAAACTCTATAGAGAGTCATATGCACTCTTGTTAAATTCCTAAAATAATGTGCACATTGTAGTCTCTCCATAAATAAGTTTAACAAGTCTCATGTATGGTTGAAGAACTAAATAGAAAATCTGACATAAAAAGTGCAATTAATGAGTTTCATAAAACGAAGATGTCAGAAAATATATATTGATTATCAAATAGTAGAATTTTGTATGGTTAATTACACTTGATTCCTTATGATTTAATATCAAAAATAGCCTCTTTACTAGTTGTAGGTAAGATTGCATACTTTTGGATCTCCCTAAACCTTACATCTCAATAGGATTTCTACTAGATATTTTTGTTGCTATTGTACACAAATCTTGTCATATTTTGTTAACTTTCTATCCACTTTTAGCTTTAAAATAATTTCATATTGCAATTTAAGAATTTTGATTATCATTTCATTTTAGGTTAAAAAAAGATACAAAATTATAGAAATATCTTAAAGAAGTTATGTGATAGCTAAACATTTCCATAAGGAGTAAGTAATAGTTTTAAAAAATATGAGATTTAAAATGAAATGTAAAAAGGTAGAACATAAGTGATCTAGTTTATTGAATCCAATTCTCTTTTTGTATTTATAATTCCCTTTTGGATTTGGTTTTCAATCTAGTTTCCCGTTTTGGAGTGTACACCTCCAAAAAAAGAATTAAATCCAATCATTTTCCTTTAGCACTATTTTTACTTGCGACATAAGCAATAAAATTCAAGCCATATTATTTTCTATTATTATCCTGAATTCTGTAATCGCATTATCTTCTTCTACTATTGATTGTTTCATGCTCAATTTTGAACTAAGCAAGTGATATATTTTTCCATTAAAATGCTCATTATGATGATTATATAAGTCATCCTTTAACTTAATGTTTCTAAGGTATCTCATATAGCTATTATTATGCTTTAATACTATACATAACTTATTCTAATCAAGGATCATTTGATTATTAGAAACTAAATAAGACATACACTATATAGAAGTAGATGAGTGATTTATTCTATGGATCAATTAGCTGAGTTATATGTGAATAAGATTGTTTGGCTACATGGAGTTCTATTGCCAATTATTTCTGACCGAGACCCACGATTTACATCAAGATTTTAGAAAAGTTTGCAAGCAGCTTTAGATACTTGACAGAGCTTTAAAACATCCTTTAACATATAAAAGGATAATGTTATGTTTAATTTCTATTGATTTTGCTTGCATTCATATCTTGATTTTGGTTACAAATTCTTATGTTTTAATCCAAAGTTCAAATGAAATTAGTGTAAATTGTGTGAATATTACATGAATGATGAGTGGAATGTTTTGTGGATGTTAAAACAAGAAAAATTATCCATGAAATAATGAAAGATGGCATGACTTATGCATGAAAGAGTGAATTATACGTTAATTATGCATTAAAATGACTCACACTCATGATCATGGAAGTCACAGGTGTGATAATGATTCACGCCTGTGACTATGGACTGCCACACTCATGGGCATGAAAATGCTCACTTATTCATCTGCACTCACTTTATGCTCACATGTTAGATGTTGACGCAAAAAGAAAGCAATCCTAACCTAGATTCTCTGGATAAATAGAAATTTTTTTTGAGAGGACAGATTGGACCAAGGCTGGAACTAAAGAAGAGAAACAAAGGTGGGGAAGAGAGAAAAATGGCATAGAGGTGGAGCTTGGAGAGGTGTCAGTGAAAGCTGAAGCTAATCTTTTGGGTGAGCATCAAATAAGGACAACAGGAAGAAGGCGAGAGCCAATGCTAGAAAGGTTGAGGTTGGCAAGATATCTACAGCCAGCTTTATTATTTGAGAGACCATTTTGTTTATTCATTCCTTTTCATCTCTATTACTATTGTGAAACTCATTTAATTTCTGTTGAACTCATCTGTTGAACCCTTTTATCTTTTCTCATTAAACTTGTTTTCCTATGTAAGAGTTTGATAGTTCATTTTGGTGACTGACTCTATTATTTATTTGATATTCCCCTGTTATTCTTAACCAAAAGATTGAGGTAAATGACGATGATTCATAGTTTCTATTCCATAATAGGTTGATTACTTGTTCTTGAGAACTAATGTGGCCAATTTAGTCGATTATGCATTATGAAGTAATAGCATGACCCAACTTTGCATCATTTTGGTATTAAACAAAGGATCAAGAGAAGAATTTTAACATGGAATTGAATGATGGTTTACGTATAACAAATTTTAAATTTTATAACCTCAATAATACTGTAAGTACACGGGTCATTCGGGTAGTACCTAAGGTATTGTTCTCAGAAGGAGGGTTAATCTAGTCCTAAAATCTAAGGTCGAAAACTACTAAACAATTATTTAACAAACAATAAATTCTAACATAAGGTTATGCATACATTTAGAGAAGGCAATCAGCTAGCAGATTTCCTAGCAAATGCAGCTCTTGAGGCAGACAACCAGCTAGTATATACTAGCTTTGAATCACTGCCAGTGCTAGGAAGGAAGATATTAAATTTAGACAAGTCACAAATCCCATCATTGTGGATCAAAACAAGAAAGATTCAGCTTACTTGACAATGGATCATTTCTGTATTTTATGCTTTCAAGTTGTAAAACCATCTCTGTGAGCTCAAGATGGGAGGCAACATTTATTTTCTTTTTGCTGATGTTATGAACTAGTTTATTATTAATAAACTCTCAGGAGATAATGTCTCCTGAAAATTTTTGCTAAAAAAAATAAATCAAATAAACCAAATCAACTAACAAAACAATAACTGAAAATTAATGCTTAATTAAAAACATCACAAAGATTATTAACAAATTTAATTTGAAATTGAATAACAATGAAATGAAATTTAGCAATTTGATGAACAATGATTGCACACCTCAATTTCTAACTAATGAGTTTAACGAAAGAGAAAAAGGGAAAATTATCTATCCTTAATGTCAACCTAACCTATTACAATTTATCGAATTAACGGTTCTAGATGATCCAAGTGTCAATTATACTCTCTCAAGTTATAATTAAACCCTACAGCATAAACCCTAATTAGATTATAGGAAGTTGTAATCTCTCAATTACCAACCTCTCCGAAGCCTAATTAGTTCTTAAGTTCTCTAATAAATAATCGAAAGCCCAAATGTGATCTCTCTACATAAGGTTTACCAACTTAATTTAATTCTGAATCTATTGATTTTCCTGACTCTTGTTAGCCCAAATTAATCATTTTCTCTCGATTCACCCTCTCAATTTATTATCGAGATATGAAGTGCAAAATAAATCATAATTAATTCAATAAACATGTAAAACAATCAGATTTCATTAAATCAACAATAATAATCCAAATGTGAGTATAGAACATCAACCACAATGCAAGTCTATAATCAACTATATATCTCAATTATGTAATTGAATAAAGCTGAAATACATAGGAACCAAAACTCGACGAGATAATGGGAGGCCACAACTACAGAAAGCTTTTTAATCCTGAAAGCACGTCATCTCTGTGTCATCTTCCTCTTCTCTCTTCCTTCGTCTCTTTCTCGATCTCTCAAGGTCTCTTTTAAGGTTTCATTTTTGGTGGCTGATCAAGGCTCCTCAAAATCTTTCTTCAGGCTACTTCTTCTATCTCTTAATGTTATATTTATACTTTGGAAGCCCTAGGGTTGATTCGGGGTTAAAATGGTTTGAAAAGTCTTGCAAAACTTGAGTTTTTATGTCAGCCTGACACGGCCACAATTATGGCTAGCGCCTAACCCTCTCTCTTATGATCGTGACCCAAAGTGCATGATCTTAGCCTAGTTCAGAGTTTTCTGTCACAATCGTGCCTAAGGTGTATGATTGTGGCCTAGGTCTTGCAGGCTCGTCTCTTTTTGTCCATGTTTTTGGCCTAAAACTCTTCGAAACTTCTCCATTCTTCGCCATTTACCTTAAAACACTAACAAATACATCAAGGTACCACAAAAACATAACATTTAAGCTCAAAGACTCATACTAACCCAGCAAAACACTTAAACACATAAACTAACGCAATCTTAACCTAAATACACACTAAACACTCAATTTAACACTAAATATATAACAAATTAATAAAATATGATGCAATTCACAACTATCAGGAATAAGAAACTATAAACACTTTAAGTTATGAATTAGAAATATATTAACATAAGTGGGTAATTATTAGTTGGGTTTAATAATTAATTTGGATGATAAACTTGTGCAATATGAAAGTTAGATTAGTTTGTTATTTGAATTGATTTTAAAACCCAACTGTGAATTTTAGTAAGAAAAATATCCTATCATTTCCCTTTATTCATGCATAGGAGACTAAATTAGTGAAATTAATTCTCAAGATTTTCCATACCAATTGATGAAATTGTTTTTGCTTCCAATTAAATTAGTTTACTTTTTAGTCTAATTCCCTTATTTTATTTAAAACCTTTTACTCAACAAATTGGATTAAAGTGTTTAGAATTGAAATTGTTTTTATTTTTATTCAAAGTTAATTTAAGTGAATCAATTTCACCTCCTAGAGAGGTGACCCTGGATATTCAACTACAATCACCTCGTATACTTGCGAGTAGGATAGCTTAGGTTTTTAGAACTTATTTTGGCACGAGAAATTTTTGGCAACGTTATCAAGGAGATGTTTAATGTTTTAAACTTAAATTAATTTTAATTGATTGTGCTTGTTCATGCATACATGTTTTATCATGTTACTTCATTCATTTGTTTTATTAATATTTGTTAGTAATTTAGTACTTTCCTCAGTTAGTTTATGCTAGGTAGGAGGACACTAGGAAGTAAACTTAATTAGTTTATACTAGGAAGGCGATCTGTAGATAGTGAACCTGTTTCTTTTATTGATAATGTGCATCGAATAAGAAGACCTCAAAGGAACTTTGTGGACAATCTCGAGGAAACCAAGCTTAAAGATCCAATTAATGACCACAAGAAGGAGAAAGGTAGTTAGTGATCAAGATGCACGTCAGACCAATGATTGGTACTGCCACTTGATGCAAATGTTTGGGAGAAGCAACCAGAAACTATGAATTGAAGTGCATCCACTAAAACATGTTGTCGTCGTTCTATAGGATTCTAAATGAAGATCCTTTAAACTTCATTCAAGAATTCTATACTACTTTCCAGATATTTCCTTTGGATGGCTTAAATTAAGATTAACTCAGAATGTGATGCTTCCCATACACATTGAAAGATCGGGCCAAGGATAGTTGATGACCCTTCTCCCTAATTCATTGACTACACGGGAAAAGGTGCACAACAAATTCATGAGAAAATTATATTCCCATTAAAAGACCTCTAAATTGCGTACTACGATAGCTACCTGCACTCAAATAGAGGGAGAGTCATTTCATGAGGCATGGGAGTGCTTTAAACTCTTGCTAATATAGTGTCTACACCATCATTTTCTACTTCACATGCTAAACCGATTTTTTTATGACGGATTAATGCAACAATGCTAGTACATGATGGATAATGCAGCAAGAGGAGCTATAGGAGACAGGACTGCTGATGAAACATATGAAATTTTCTAAGTGTTGGAGGCAAATTCTCAAAAACAAGTGTGAGAGGGAGAAGAGATGGAGTTTATAAAATGAAATTGAATCAAGAAATGGCTATACAATTCGCTAAGTTAACAAAGCAGGTGAAAATGTTAACTATAAGACTGCCCCAAAATGTTCCAAATCAAGAGATATATGGCATATGTGGAACTTTGGTCATAGAGCTAATGTTTGCTAAAATTCTTACGAACCTTTTGAAGATGGGGAAGAAAAAATCACCCCTATTTTTCATGAAAGATCAACAATCCACCGGTGTAGCCCCATGCATAATATCAAAATTTTCAGAGACAAAACTAGTTCCAAGGCAATCCTCAAAACAAAACCTACCGAGAAAGCCTTCTTTGGAGAAAAGAATAAGTTTGTTCAGGTAACGACATAGAATCAAGAAATGAACAATAAGAGATTTGATTCCTTATAAGCTTATGTAAAGAGGATTGGGATTCAAGTAAGGCAACTTGCTACTCAAATGCTTAATAATCCAAAGGGAAAGTTGACTAGTTAACCCGAACAAGCTCAAGCCATTACTACTCTAAGAAGTGGTAAGGCGATTGATAATCATATTGAGATTCCTTCTAATATATCTGATGTTGGTAATCAAGAGGAAGAGAGCCTCACCAAAGAAAAAGATGAGCATAATGAAAAAAGCAATGAGCACAACTCTTCAAGTCACATTCATAAGGGTGAAAAACTTACGCATGAAATCAAAGACAATGAAGGACATAATCTGCATAAGGCAACAGATCCTTACAGGCCACCAATTCCATATCTAAGCCATCATAAAGACTCAAATAAGATGAATAGTTTTCTTATTTATATAACCTCCTTTCTAACGTCAATATTAATCTGCCCTTTTTAGATGTGAATAGGAACATCCCGACTTATGTCAAGTTCTTCAAGGAACTAGCACCAAAAAAAGAATGTTTGAGCCTAACGAAAAGGTCATAGTTTTGAAAGTAACAAATGCAATTCTTCAACAGCATTTATCCCCCAAACCAAAAGATCTAGGGAGTTTTATCGTGAAAGTATCACTGAGTAATTGGGATGAGGTTAAGGGTATGCTTGATCTTACAGCAGGTATAAGCCTTATGCCTTAATCTATTTATGAGAAATTAGATCTAGGACCGTTAAGCCATACAAACATGTGTGTTACAATTAGCTAATAGGTCAACCCATTATCCAAAAGGAATAATGGAAGGTGTGTTAGTGAAAGTTGGAGGATTGATTGTTCCCGTACTTTGTTGTCCTAGACATGGGAGAAGTAAAAGAACAAGAAAAGGATCACAGTATACTCCTAGGGAGGCCTTTTATGACCACCACTAATACATTGATAGATGTGAAGAATAGAAAATTGACCATGACTATTTTAGGAGAAATAGTAGAATTTTCAATCTTTAATGTTGAACCTATTTTTACTACTACTATTTATAAAGAATGTTCTCGTGTTGATCAATGTAATACTATAGATTTTTATTTTGCCTTGCAGGGAGAAGAAAGGGAATTGAACTTGATTAAAGTGATTGATGAATACTGTCAAAGGCAAGGTGACTCAACTAAAGGGAAGTTTGGTAATTTCTTAGAGACAAATCCCAACGAAGAGAAGAAAACAGTGGAATCAATCACTTTGAGTGATCCACCTTGAGCATGTCTATTGAGGTGTCCAAACTATAAGACATTAAATAAGTGATGAATGGGAGGCAACCCATATAATTTCTTTTTTGTTTTTCAATTATTTGTTTGTTATTCCTTTTTATTGAATCTCAACTTATAGTTTGTTTTCTTTGTGTGTGCAGGCATAATTTTCAGTCTATCTTATCTGTTTTAGCAGTTGTTCTTTACTCCTCGACGTAGTATGCTACACTCCATATCATATCAACGCAGCCACCACCCACATTGTCATATTATATTTCTATCCTTTTTCTTATTGCTAGTTAGCTTAATTTCTTTTAGCTTTAATTTCTATCCTTGTTTAAGTTACTTTGCATCTTCTATCCCTCTTTTATTTTCTTATCATATTGGGGAAAAACGTGATATTTAAGTGGGGGGAGAGTAGTAGTTAAAAAACATTATATTTATTTATGTGTTGTGTGTTTGTTTTTCCCATTTAATAGTTAAAGATGCATGGTAATTAAAATAATTCGATCAGAATTAGAAATGCATAATATGAGTGAATAAGTATACTTGCATGCTTAGACTAATGAACTTAGATTTAAATTAAAATGACATTAGCTTGTTCTTATATATAAATGACACTTTTCTTTGGTAAGAATTTGAGGCCCTTTTGAAATATTAAGCACCAAATTCACGTATTCTTTATTGAGAATGATCTTTCATGATTAAGGAAATCTAGAACTTGCTTGCAAATATTAGTTAATATCATATAATCTTATAAAAACATTGAAATGATGAAGGCAATAAGATTTACACATTTTGCCTAAAAAGTTTCCATAATGTTACCCTTAGTGAGCCCCTTTGAGCTTAATATGAAACCTTTTCTTTCTTTAAATCCAATATATGAGCCTTAGCCTTAATTATTTATCCTCTTCGTTATACCTTCCATAAGGCAAGTTGAGCATTTGAATGGGTAAGATTGGGTTTAAGGAATAATTGCTTGAATAAGTGTGGGGGAATTATAACATATAGCTGGCTTTTAAGTTAGGAATAGGTAGGGTGGTAATAATGTGTATCTCTCCTCTGCATTTTTCCTCTTCTAAACTTGATCTTGTTCTAAATAAATAAAGAAAGATAAAAGAAGAAGAAAGAGAGAAAAAGAAACAGAAAAGAAAAGGAAGGAAGAGAAGATAACCAAAAAAAAATGAAAAAAAAGAGAAGAGATATAAAAAGGGGAGTGCTAATCTTGTTAAAGTGAAAGGAAAGTATTGAGTGCTTCATGCTTCATTATTTATATTACTTTAAATGCTCAATTTGTTCTGTAGTTTTAAACTGTGATTTTCCTTTTTCTTATCCTTAGCCCAGCCCTATTACAACCAAAATAAAGACCTTCATATTGATATTTGTATTTAATATAAATGGTGGAGATTGGATTAGTAAGCAAGCATATGGTAGATTCCTTACATGAAATGAATTATAAGTGAATATGTCCTACCTTTGAATGCTTGAGAGGATGGAGAGTGGAGTGAGTGTCTATCATAATTTTTGATGGTTCTTTGAATTGACGTACTTTTCAATTTTGGCTAAATATGTAGAGAATAGCTTGTTTATAGAGTATTATGAGTTTCACGGTTTTAGGTTGTGCTTATTGAAATGATTTTTTATTTTTTTACTATTATTTCGAAAATTTTTGTTTCCTTTATTTGTTCTTATATAGTCTAGTTTTCTTTATTTTACTTAAGGATAAGCATAGTTTAAGTGTGGGGAAATTGTTGTGTCTAATTTCTATTGATTTTGCTTGCTTTCATATCTTGATTTTGGTTACAAAGTCTTTTGTTTAAATCCAAAGTTGAAATGAATTTAGTGAAAATGGCATGAATATTGCATGAATGTTGAGTGGAGTGTCCTGTGAATACTGCATGAAAACAAGAAAATTTACGCATGAAAGAATGAAAATGGCATGACTTATGCATGAAAGAGTGAGTTACACATTAATTATGCATGAAAATGAGTCACACCTATGGCTATGGAAGTCACGGGTGAGACAATGATTCATGCCCGTGACCATAGACTACGACACTCATGGGCGTGAAAATGTTTACTTATTCTTATACACTCACTTTTATGCTCACATGTCATATGACGGTGTTGAAAAGAAAACAACCCTAAACCTAGACTCTCTGGATAAATAGAAATGTTTTTGGAGGTTGTAGGAAAGACTAGACTGAGGCTGGAACAAAAGAAGAAAAATAAATGTGGGGAAGAGCGAAAAATAGCAGAGTGATGGAGCCTGAAAAGACACCAATAAAAGTTGAATCTAATCTGCTGGGTGAGTATCAAGAAGAGGCAGAAAGCAGAAGGCAAGAGTCGACACCAAAAAGGTGAAGGTTGGCATAAGATCTACAGCCAACTTCATCATCCCAGAGGCAATTTTGCTTATCCATTCCTTTTCATCTCTGCTACTATTGTGAAACTCATTTAATTTCTGTTGAACTCATCCATTGAATGCCTTTATCTTTTATATGCTAAACCACTTTTCCTTTGTTAGAGTTTGATAGTTCATTTCAGTGACTGACTCTGTTATTTCTTTGATATTCCTCTATTACTATTAACCATGAGATTTCGGTAGATGAAGATGATTAACAGTGTTTATGCCATGATGGGCTAATTAATTGTTCTTAAGAATTAATGTAGCCAATGTTTTTATTGTTTTATTATTTACTATAGGCTTTAAGCTTATTAGATGTAATATTATGACCAAACTTGGCATCATTTTGGTATTAAATGAAGGATCAAGAGAAGAAGTTTAATATAGAACGAGAAACTATAGACACGTAAGTTATGAATTAGAAATATGTTAACTTAAGTTGGTAATTATTAGTTAAGTTTAATAATTAATTTGAATGATAAACTTGTCAAATAAGAAAGTTAGATTGGTTTGTTATTTGAACTAATTTTAAAATTCAATTGTTAATTTTAGTCAAACTTTCCCCTTAGCCATGCAAAAGAGACTAAATTAATGAAATTAATTCTTAAGAGTTTTCTAAACTGATTGATCAAATCATTTTCGCTTCTAGTTAAATCAGTTTACTTTTTAGTCTAATTGCTTTATTTTCTTTAAAAATTTTACTTAGAAAATTACGTTAGAGTGTTTAGTAATGCAATTGTTTTTATTTTTATTTAATGTTAATTTGAGTGAACCAATTTCACCTCCTAGAGAGACAACCTTTTACCTTGTATTCTTATGAGTAGGATAACCTAGGTTTTTAGAACTTATTTTGACATAATAGATCAGCAATTTGAGAGAGTTATATAAGCACTAGAAGACATACTTAGAGCATATGTTATAGAATTTCCAGGCAATTAGGATAGATACATTCCTTTTATGGAATTTGTCTACAACAATAGTTATTAGTCTAGTATAGGCATGGAACCATATTAAGTATTATATGGTACAAAATGTAGAACCCCTGTTTATTAGACAGATTTAGCTCAGAACAAGATAATTGGGCCTAAAATATTCAAAGACACAGAAGATAAAGTGAGGGTCATTCAACAAAGATTGAAGGTTGCAAGTGAGAAAGAAATCATATGTTGATTTGAAAAGGAAAGATATTGAATATGTAGTGGGTGACAAAGTTTTCTTGAAATTTTTGCCCTAGAGAAATGTGTTAAGATTTGGGAAAAACGGAAAGTTTCGTCCAAGATTTGTAGGTCTGTATGAAATCCTTGAAAGGATTGGACCAGTGGCATATAGGATGGGTCTTCTTATGGAGCTATCCAAGTTGTACGATGTATTCCATGTCTCAATCTTATGGAGATACCAATCAGATTGTTCACATGCGTTATTAGTATAACATATAAAGATCCAACTGTACTTCTCATATGATGAAGAGCTTAAGGAAATATCAGCTAGAGAAGTGAGGCAGTTAAGGAATAAGCAAATTCCTCTTGTAAAGGTGCTCTGGCAACATCATAACATTGAAGAGGCAACTTGGTCCACTCAGTACCCATAGCTATTCAATATTGGTATGAATTTTGAAGATGAAATTCTTTTTAATGGGGATAGAAATGTAAGGCCCTAATATATACCCTAGAACTATTATAGTATGTCTAGGGTGTATTAAGAAATTAACATAAAGAATTAAGTGCATCTAAACATAGTAAAGGACATAATGGTACTTAATTTAAAAGACATGGGTAAATTGGTAATTTACTCATTTCAGCATGAACATACATACTTAGATGTGAAATATGGATAAGAACGAAATTAATTGACGAGATTATATGCCAATGTGAAATTAAAGAAGAAGAAGGACCAGATGTGCAATTTTCCTAAAGTCAACACATGAACCAATAGGATTAAAGCATGTGTGACCAATAGGATTAAAGCATCTGTGTCATGAAATGGGCATTGAAGAGAGGAGAGAGGGACATGCATTTAGGGTTTTGAATGCCAAATTTTCCTCTTCTCATTTTCTCTCCTTTTCATCTTCTTCATCACACTATTTTGCATGTAAGGAATCAAGTTAATCCTAGGTAAAAAAGCAAGGTAAAAGTTAATCGTTTTTCTCTTCATCTTTATCTTTATGTATTTATGGTGTTTTTGGTTGGTGAATCAAGCAAAGCTAAAGGAGAAGAGAAAGGAAAGTACTAGAAGAGCTAGTTGGCTGATTTCAAGGTTTGAGACTATGCTTGGTTTAATCTTTGTTTGTGTATGTTTGAATGGATACAAAGATTCATGTGGATATTGAATGGTTGTCAAACTGGTGTCTTAGTGTTACTTTGCATAGAATTGGTTAATATGACAAGAGAGTAATGTGTTGTAGAATTATATCTTAAGTATAAACTAGTCCAATTGTTTTGAACAAAAATCAGAATACAAACCTCTAAATTGGGTTATTTTAATTGGATATGAAACTTAAGACATAGCAATAAAACTATCTAGAAGAGACCTTACCTTAATCTAGCTAAATGAAATTTTAATTTGAGATTAAAATGGTGACCTGATTCTGCCCCTATATGGGAGCATCTTGTGATGTTTGGTGCATGTTTCATGATCTAGAAATCCAAATGACCTGATTTTTAATTATATGGAAACTAAAGACATAAGGAAATAAATGATTAGAACTTAAAACCTATTTTGAGTGTTTTCTATGTGGAAAGTTTGGAACAGGTGGAGGTATGAATTATGGATAGGGGACATGACGGGAAGGAAATTGCATTATTTTAAGTTTGTTTTTATTTATGATCTTTACTACATCATATCAAAATCTATTCAAATGTTTATGAAACTTTTCAAAGACTTAGAAAGAAATGAAATATGACTCACCACATGTAAATTAGGTCATTAAACATTGAAATTTAAGATTGACCATGATGCATACTAAGGGAAATTTACATGTATATAGATGATTTATATGCATATTTATTGCTTATATGTTTTTAGTGTGATTATACAAGTGTGATTTTGATACCCTTCTAATGTAGTTAAGTTATTACTTGCATGTATGAACTCAAATACAGATTTTATGAATTCAAATGAATATCATATAATTTGTCAATATATGAATTATAAAATTAGCAAATGATTAAAGGAAACTGATATAGTGTCTGCTTTATTATCTTAGTGGTGTATCGATAGGCATGCCTATAGGGTTACAGTGCAGTTGCTACAATTTGAAACTAACTTCATTTTGAGATTATAGTGTCTCTATAGTTTGATTCCTCTGGGTATCTATAGTTTGATAGTTTCAGATATCTATAGTTCAATATCTTCGAACATCTACAGTTCTCATTATCCACACCTAAGGGAATGTGCAGCCCTAACACGGAAGTAAATTAAACAATTATAAATAAGAAATTCAATATGACAACATGAATAATTGATATCGATGAGCATTTATACTGATTGTATTGATGATTTATAATGATGAGCATTTGTATAGATAATTTGTATTAGCATTGAATATCAATGTTTGGTCTATAAATGTGAATTTACGATATATGATTAATACATTGAAGCATATTTGCATCATGTACCTTGACTATTTATTCCATCACTATTTATATGTTTAATACATTGCATATGTGCTTAGCAGATGACTGCTGTGAGTGGTCATCCAAACTAAGTGTTTCCTTACTAAGCTTTCAAACTTAGCACGGGTGTTAATTTGTGTAGTTCTAAGTAACAGAAGTGAGGTACAGGGATCATCTATAGGGAGCAGGGTCAATCGTTAGTAGTAAATGTACTTTTGGATTGTATCTTTTGAGTTAAAAATGATTGTATATGTAACAGTTTGTAACTAAGAATTTATGTTATATACAATATTCCTGTTGCATTATCATGTAAATGTAAAGATGTAATACTATTCTTAAATGAAAAAAGTGATGAAATTTTTTAATATGTATATGTATAGCATTGAATAGGCAAATGTACGATGATAGTCCCTATAAATAAATAAAAATGTATGCCATGATTGTTTGTACTGGAATTTGGTTTCCATGTATGTGGCTAGTTGTAGGTTCTGTATATGGGTGTTACATATATTATGGGAAATAAATAAAGATATGAATACAAAATACTTCTACAAATCACTCCAGGTAAGAAGAAATAGCAATAAGATCTCTTAATTGAAATCTGAAGGTAGGAGAACTCTTAACTTCAAAAAAGGACTTAACCATGAAGTTCTGAACTTCTTTTCCAAACCAGTTGGCTCTAAAATAAGGTTTCATCCCTGGTACTTGCTTAATTGTTGCATGGTTTAGTGAAACATGATGAAGCAATAAAAGTTAAAAGGATTGTTTTATTTAAATCCTAGCAATTCCTCAGGTTCAAATGTATTAATCTAAGTTTTTTTCAACAAGACAAACTTATGTCTCATCCCTAAAGTACTATCCCCAAACTCATTAAAAGACTATCTTTTAGTCTCTTGTTGTAACACTAGTTATAAGGTCATTGCCAAAATGTCAGCTAAAAGGATGAAGCTAGATTTTAGTCATCTAGTTGATCCTTCTCAATAAGGCTGCATCAAATGGAAATCAATATAGGACATAATATCCTCTTAATCTAAGAGCTTCTAAGAAATTATTCAAGGAAAAAAATCAAGAATTACGCAATTAAATTAGACTTCCACAAATCTTATGATTCCTTGGATTAGAACTCCATGCTTAATATTATACACGTATTTGTTTTTCCTGATCAATTTGTTCAATTTATTTCTTAACGCTTCATTAATATCGTATATGGAACTATAATTAACAAAGAGCTAACTACGTTAGTGAAAGGTGCAAAGGATCTGAGACAAGGGGACCCATTATCCCCTTACCTCTTTATGCTAACAATGAAGGTATTGGTAAGATTAATTAAGGGCAAGATCAACAGGGATCACATTTTAAATTTCTTTCCAAGTGTAAAGGGATGAT
This sequence comes from Erythroxylum suave, assembly GCA_027563595.1. NCBI lineage: Eukaryota > Viridiplantae > Streptophyta > Magnoliopsida > Malpighiales > Erythroxylaceae > Erythroxylum > Erythroxylum suave. The sequence continues at coordinate 11,669 of JAOSBN010118771.1, read as the reverse complement.
AATTTCAAGTCTCTCTTTCATTGATGATTTAATTTTCTTTTCCAATGCTGATCTTGGTTCTATAAGAAATCTAATGATAGATCTTAAGATCTTTAAAATCTTATTTAGAGTAGTCATTAACAAATAAAACAGCATGTTTATTGTATCTACCAATGTAGGGGGAACCGTAAGATGGTTAGATAGTATAGCATGGATCAAGATATCCAATCCTCCTATCCACTATCTAGAGGTTCCAATAACTACTAAAATACTAACATTCAACGAATTCAAGCTACTTCTTAAGAAGATAAAATCAAGAATAAGAGGTTAAAACTCTCATTGTCTTTCCATAGCAAGTAGAATCTAACTAAAAAAGTTATACTAAAAAGTATTCATATGTATTGATGCTCACATATCTAGTTCCCAAAGAAAATTTAAAAGACCATTAAGTTAATGCTAAAAAGGTTCTTATGGAAAGGAAATATGGAAGGGAGGTACTTGGAAAAACTCGAGTGAAGTGAGGTCTGTGAAGACCTGAAGGAAAAAGGCCTGAGTATCTTACTGGTGAGACTATTGATCATAGTTTTTCGATATGTGTCAGTTTTAATATCTAACCTCGATAATCCGCAAACGTACAGGTTGTTCGTCTAGTACCTAAGGTGTCGATCCCACAAGGAGAGTTAACATAATCCTAAAATTTAAGGCCAAAACAATGCACAATATTTAAAATGTAATGAAACTAAAAAAATGCAATTCAACCAAGTAATTCAATTCAAGAATCAATCACAAAATATTAACAAATTAGTAATTGCAACGCACACATTCAAAAATGAACCTTAAGGAATTATAAATTGACAGAAAGGGGAATTTTTGTTAATTGATATGACTTATTGGATTATTGGTCCTAGACAATTCTAGGGTTGATTTTTCTCTCTCGAATTATAACCATTAGTCCTAAATTGTAAACCTAATTATATTATGGAAAATTGCAATCGCTCAACTAACAATCAATCTAAACCCTAATTAGACCTAAAGTTTTCCAATCGATTAGCAGGAAACTATGTGAGATCTTTCTTCACACGATTATTGATTTTATTAATTTCTCGTTCTTATTAAATCACCTAACTCTCGTTAGCCCAATTTAATTATTTTTAATTCGATTCACCCTCTCAATTTGTTACTAAATTATGAAACCTTATAAATCAATCACAATGAATCCAAATAACATAAAACAATCATATTTTTATCAAATCAAAGATAAAAACAACCTGAAGTAAGTTTAGACATCCTAAACATTCACACAACGATATCATCAATGGTTATTCCAATTCTATACATTAATAAAATTGAAAATATACCAAAAACAAGATCTGAATGGATGATGGAGGCAGCAACTGCTAGTTGTGAATTGCATAATGTTTTAGGGTTTAATTTGTCATATATTTAGTGTGAATTTGAGAGTTGAGTGTGTATTTAGGGTTTAATTACATGAGTTTATGCGTTTAAGTGTTTTTATGGGTTAGTTTGAATCTTTGAGCTTAATTGTTATATTTTTTAGGTACCTTGATGTGTGTGTTAGTGTTTCAGGGTAAACTAAAAGAATAGAGAAGATGCGAAGATTTTTGTGCCAAAATACATAGCCCACAGTCGTGAACATTGGGCCACAATAGTGACACAAAAAGATGGGCCAGCAACAGTCAGGCATGATCATATAGTTGGAGCATAATCGTGATAGAGAGTGTTCAGTCAGGCCACGATCGTGTACATCAAGCCACGATTGTGACAGAAAGGTTAAAGTGTTGGCCATGATCATGGCAGGTAGGGCCACGATTGTGCCCTGCGTCGAATTGTTTCACAAGATTTTTCGGACTATTTCAACCCCGACTTTGACCTAAGGCTTCCATAGAATAAATAAAACATTAGGAGACAAAAGGTAGCAATATTTGTAGAGCCTAGAGAGTCATGCAATACAGAGTGATTCAGCCTATTCTAAGAGAAACCTAAAGAGAGATCAACAGATCGAGAAAGGAGACAAAAGAAGAGAGACACAGAGATGAGCTAAACGGGATGTACTTCTCGGAATAATTGGTTTCCTACTATCGCCGCTTCTGGAATTTCATTCCCTACAATATTTTAAATTTATTTCAGTTTTATTCATGTCTAAAATTGAAATAGGTGTTGAGAATCATTGTGTTGAATGTTGAGTTATATTTATACTCACCTTCTGATTTTGACTCTTGAGATTAATAAAATTTAATTGATTGTGTTTTTACTGATTTGATTATGATTTCAATTTTGTTCTTAATAATTCGGTGACAAACTGAGAGGGTAAGCCGAGTAAAACTCATCAATTTGAGCTAAGGAGAGTTTGGTGAATTGATAGGTAGAGAACTGGACCAAACTGGTAGAGTCGTGTAACGAGAGATGGATCATAGATTCTCAATAGGTTAGTTGACAATTTTAGAAATAATTTAGGTTTTAGGTCAATTATGAATCAAGACATTGCAATTCCATAATTTGAATTAGGGATTATCGATTAGTGTTAAGAATTATAACTCGAGAGGGAGTAATTCACCCTATGACCATCTAGATCTGTTAATTCAGTGATTGCATAATTGATTAGGTTTTCATTAATTTCGAATTAAAATCCCCTTTATCTTGCTTAGTGATTTATAGGTTGATTTTGGGTTAGGTTGTGTTATTACTATTTTGTTACTGTTTGGCACTTTAATTTCTTATAATTAATTATTGATTGACTTAATTTCTGAATTAGTTATTTGTTTAAATTTATTATAGTTTAAGACGACCTTAGATTTTAGGACTAGATCACCCTTCCCCGTGCGATCAATATCTTAGGTACTACGGGAATGATCCATGTGCTTACAGAATTTACCAACGTTATAAATAGTAAATTTAGAGTGTGTAACCTTACGAACAAGTTTTTGACACTGTTTTCGTGGAGGGCAACATTTAGTTCTATAGTTTAACGTGTTGGAGTAGTTTTTAATTTTTTAATTTCGTTCGTTTTACTTAGGAATCGTGCTCTTGCATGAAGATAAGAGTCACAAGGAGTTCGAGTCGTGTAGACGAGATATTAGATTTAGACATAACATGATTAGAACAAACCCTTAGGAAAGCTCCACAAGAGGGAGAAGAAGAGATCGAGAAATCACAAATGGTCAAGGAATTTCAGAGAAATATGGAGTAGGAAGTTAACCCTGGGAAGCAACAACAAATGACCCTTATAGACTTTATGAGGCGAGGGTTTAACCTAGCAAACCGAGAAGTGGCTAGACCACCTATTCAAGCAGTCTCATTCAAAATCTAACCAGCCCTCCTGAACATGGTTAAACAGAACGTCCAATTTTATGGAATAGAGAATGAAGATCCGAATGCAATTAGAATTATGTTGCTCCCTTTCACACTTAGAGGCAGGGTGAAGGCTTGGTACCATTGACTAAGCCTCGCTAACATCACATTGTAGGAGCAGCTTGCGCATGCGTTTTTAGATAAATACTTCCTGTTGACAAAGGTAACAAAGATTATAAAGGAAATTTCCAATTTCCAACAAGGTGATGGAGAGTCAATTTATGAAGCATGGGAGCGTTATAAGGACCTATAGAGGAGATGTCCATGCCACCACCTACCCAAGGAGTTCCTACTACAGACATTATACAATGGAGTAAACCCACCTACTAGAGGCATGATCGATGCAACATCGGGAGGATCTTTAATGAGGAAGATAGTTAATGAAGCAGAGGAGCTGATAGAGGAGAAGGCAAGCAACAGCTGCTTATGGGCGAGTAAGAGAAGTAGGCAACCTACCACCTTTAGATAGTAGAAGGCGGTTGTCGCAAATGATCAGATGACAAAGACGCAAGTTAAAATTGATAATTTTTTGCGACAACTCAGAAATATGAAGGCGTCATCTTCAGCTCAAGTGAAGGCCGCATAGTTGAAGTGTAAGTTATGCAGACAATTAGACCATGATACTTTGAACTGCTACTTAATGAGAGAGGATAACTAGGAGCAAGTAAATTATATTGGGGCACAATTTGGATGAGGAGGGGGTAACAATCCCTACTCCAACACGTACAACCCCTGGTGGAAGAATCACCCTAACTTTTCCTAGTAGAACAATAACAATTGAGGACGGTTCAGGGCTCAAGGGTAATCGAGCTGCCAGCAAGATAAAGTAAGCTCGAAGGATGCCAAGTTGGACAAAATTCTAGATAAGCTTGGAACTTTAGATGATGCACACTAGGAGCTAGAAGATAACATTGAGCAAGTAACTAAGAGTCATGTGTCTTCCATTCATAATTTAAAGGCCTTAGTACTTGAGGAACAAAGTTAAATGAGCAATTAAAGGCTCTCATACTTTGAAGTGGGAAAGAAAATGAACCACCCATAAGAACAATAAAGGAGTCTATCAGGCCAGTTGAGAAGAATCAAGAAAAGGAGAAAGAAGCAGATCTGAGTGAATATCCTCCTTATGTTACTCCTCCACCGTATCAACCCAACATCCCTTTTCCTTAACAACTACAAAAGAAGAAGTTAGATGAACAATTTGCAAAGTTCGTTGAGGAACTAAGAACGCTACAGATAAATCTCTCGTTTGTTAAGGCATTGCAAAATTTTTAAAAGACATATCATCAAAGAAGCATACTTGGGATAATAATCAGACTATAGCCCTAATTGGTACTCGTAGCTCAATAGTCACTAGTCAAATTCCTTCGAAATTGAAAGATCTAAGAAGTTTCACAATACCTTGTGTGGTTGGTGAATTGGAATTTACTAAGTGTTTTTGTGATCTAGGAGTTAGCATCAATCTTATAGCTTTGTCGATATTTAGGAAGTTGGATCTAGGAGTGGTCAAGCCTATATCAATGTTAATTCAATTGGTTGATTGATCCATTAAAAGGCCATTGGAAATAGTGGAAGATGTTCTGAGGCTAGTAGATAAGTTCATTATTACAGTGGATTTTGTAGTTCTGGGATTTGAAGAAGATAGGAACTGTCCACTAATCTTAGGTCGACCATTTATGGATACAAGAAAGGCCATAATTGATGTTCACAATGCAAAATTGACACTGTGAATAAGCGTATGAATGTGGCTTTAAAAAATCCAATAACAAGTAGTGAATGCATGAAAGTTGAAATTATGGATCAAAATGCACAAGAACAAGTTGAGAATTGTATAGCGGAAGTGCAGTTATTGGAAACAAAAGCTGAAAATTAACACTAGAATCCTGAATCTAAAAAAGATGATGAGATGGAGGAGGTAGATATTCTAGTGCATCAAGACAAATTAGCTCGGACCGAAGCACCTACACTACCATCTTCAGAGAAACATCCAACATTAGAGCTCAAGCCTTTACCTGCACACCTCAGGTATACTTTTCTTAGTGAAGCTCAAATGTTACTAATAATAATTTCCAACCAATTATATGAAAAACAAAAAAGTAAGGTGGTGGAAGTTGTTAAGAAGCGGATAAAAGCCATCAGATGGCAGATTGCAGACATTCGAGGAATAAGCCCAAATATTTGTATACACCACATAAATTGGGAGGAAGGCTGTAAGACGGTGAGGGAGCATCAACAGAGACTAAACCCTAACATGAAGGAGGCACTTAAGAAGATATCATAAAACTCCTAGATGTAGGGATAATTTATCCCACCTCTAATAGTGAATGGGTCAAACCAGTGCAATGCATGCTTAAAAAAGGAGAAATGACGGTGATAGAGAGTGAGAGTGCAAAAGTAATTTCAACCAGAACTGTCACAGGGTGGAGAGTATGTATAGATTATTGTAAACTCAACTCAGTAACTAAGAAAGACCACTTCCCTCTTCCATTTATAGACTAAATGATAGAAAGGATAGTTGGCCATTCATTTTATTGCTTCCTCGATGGGCACTCGGGCTATAATCAAATTTTCATCTACCCTAATGATCAAGAGAAAACAACATTCGCTTGCACCTATGAGACCTTCGCATACAGACAGATGCTTTTTGGACTTTGCAACACCCTAACCACATTTTAGAGGTGCATGATATCGATGTTCACCGATATGATAGAATACATGATGGAGATGTTTATAGATGACTTTTCAGTCTTTGGAGATTCGTTTGACTTGTGTCTAACTAATTTGGATAAAGTTCTTAAAAGATGTGAAGAATCACACTTGGCACTGAATTGGGAGAAATGTCATTTCATGGTACAAGAAGGGATAGTTCTTGAACATAAGATATCACAGTAAGGATTCGAAGTGGATAGAGCAAAGACAGAGGTAATAGAGAAACTCCTACCACCCGCAATGGAAAAGGTGTGCGAGGATTCTTAGGTCCTATAGGATTCTATCATCGCTTCATCAAAGATTTCTCCCTTGCAAGACCTTTGACAAATCTTTTAGTCAAAGATGTACCCTTCATATTTGATGATGAGTGTATGGCAACATTCAACACATTAAAGGAGGCATTAATTTCAGGACCAATTTTATCACCACCGGATTGGACACTTCCGTTTGAAGTTATGTGTGATGCAAGTGATCAGGCCATAGGGTATGCTTTAGGCCAACAGAAAGACAAGAAGCTTTATGCGATCTATTATACCAGTAAAACTTTGGCAAGACCGCAGTTGAATTATACCATGACAGAAAAAGAACTACTCGCAGTAGTGTATGCGTGTGATAAGTTTTGAAAATACCTTTTAGGATCAAAGGTAATTATATCTACCAACCACGAGGCACTAAAATACCTTTTCAATAAGAAAGATACAAAACTAAGGCTCATTTGATAGGTGTTACTTTTACAAAAATTTGATTTAGAGGTGAGAGATTAAAGAGGAGCAAAAAATGTGGTTACAGACCACTTATCTAGACTTGAAAGAGGGGAATGCAAGCCAAGTAAGGATATTAATGAAAATTTCCTCAATGAAACTCTGATGTTGCTCGAGAGCTTGACTACACCCTAGTTTGCAGATATTGCCAATTATATTGCCAGCGGTAAACTTCCATCAGATCTGTTTTACCAATAAAGGAAGAAGTTCTTGCATGACTGTAACCGTTATATATGGGATAAACTAACCCTATATAGAGCTTGCGCAGATGGATTAATATGATGATGTGTTCTAGATGAGGAAATGTTAGACATCCTAAAGAAACGTCATAAAGGTGAATACATTGGGCATTATGGAGCTAACAAAATGGTGGTTCGAATATTAAAGAGTGGATTTTACTAGCCGCAGTTGTTTAAGGATGCACAGAACTACATGGCACAATGCAATCGATGCTAGAGGATAGGTAACATCTCCAAGATGGATGAGATGCCTTTATCCAACATTCAAGAGGTAGAGGTCTTCGATGTCTGGGGCATTGATTTTATGGGTCTATTCCCATCGTCAACGGGGAACATGTACATTCTGGTGAGGGTCGATTATGTCTCACATCGGGCCAAAGCGATAGCATCTCCGACCAATGATGGGAAGATGGTACAAAAGTTCATTAAACAGCTATTTAACCAGTTTGGAGTGCCACGTACAATAATAAGTGATGGAGATGTACATTTTTGCAACAAATCTTTTGATGCCTTCCTCAAACGATATGAAGCACACCACCGAGTTGCTAAACCTTACCATCCACAGACTAACAACCAAGTGGAAGTTGTTAACCAAGAGCTAAAATAAATTCTAGAAAAGACAATAAACAACTCACGAAATGATTGGGCAGCTAAGCTGGATGATGCCTTATGGGCCTATAGGATAACATGTAAAACACCCATTAGAGCAACTCTTTACAGACTTGTTTATGGGAAAGCATGTCATCCACCGGTCGAACTAGAACATCGAGCTTACTGGGTGATCAAAGCATTAAACATTGATTGGAAGCAAGCCGGTGAAAAATGACTTCTCCAACTAGACGAACTTGAAGAATTTTGTTTTGATGCTTACGAAAATGCCAAATTCTATAAGGAAAAGGTTAATAAATGGCACAAAACTCGTCTTAAGCAAAAGGAATTCAAAGTAGGAGACATTGTTTTGCTATATAATTCCCAGTTAAGGTTATTTCTAGGGAAGTTAAAGTCTAGATGGAGTGGACTTTTTACAGTCATTCAAGTTTTTGATCATGGAGTGCTCAAATTGGAAAATGCTAATATGGAGACTTTTAAGGTCAATGGCCATCGGTGCAAGCTGTATTTTGGAGGAGTACTTCCCAAAGATAAGGAAGTGATTTCCTTGTCTCTAACTAATTAAAAATGTCTTCCTAGATAAAAGGTCAAGCAAAGGACCATAAACTAGCAAAATTTTTAGATTTTGTTTGAAAATGTTAGTGATAGTTAGTTTTACTTCCAATAAAATGTTGGTGATTCATGTAGACTCTCAGGGAAACACCATCACCACCTCCATCTCCTTAGGATTCATACCTAACCCAATTTTTATTTTCCAAATTAGCCTTCAGTTCTAGGTTGTGTTTTTTATTTCTATTGTTATTTTTAGTTTCATTTTCACTTTTATTTGTTCCTTGTTACCTTAATTTTTGTCCTTTCTTTTATTTTATGTGCTTGTGTATGTTTTCTTCTCACATTGAGGATAATGTGTTATTCAAGTGTGGGGAGGGATTCCGTGTATTTGCTTTTGGAATGTGATTTTACATATCGTATGATAGTTATTAGGATTACATTATGCAAAGTGTGTGAATGTGTCAATGGCATTTATTGATTGAAATTTATTTAATTTTAGACTTAGTCTATTAGGTTATAAATAATCATGATCCTATGAAATTAGTGAATTAGGGGGCCTTTGGATAAATATACAGCGTAATTAGGGCTTAGTGTAAATTTAGCACCCTCTAGATTGTCACATTTATTCATATTTTGAAGTCTATTAACTTAAGTAGTAGCTTAACTAGTATGTTTCATGAAAACAATAGCTAAAAGCAACAAGGTAGGCAATAATTTAAAAAAAATGTTGGTTAAATAAATCACTATTCTGCTGACCTTCGGATTATGAATAGAGCTAGTAGCTAGTTGAAAAACATGATGTAGCCAAGTATCTGAATCGATATGCATCACAAATGTGTGCCTTCGGGTAAAAAGGTTATAATGACATTTCAACCAAGCTGTTAATAAATAACTTAGTCTAGTAACTAGATCGACATTCATCACCAATGTTTGCCTCTAAGTAAAAGACTAAGTTCTGGTTTTTATAAAAAAGTGTGCTTTAAATAAAAACTTATCGAACTTGTAATAAGCTTCAATTTTTATGGAAATATATTTAGGAACAGTTACAAACTCTGGGAGACTGAAAATTATTAATGCATATGCACAATTGAATATGGTAAATAAATTGACGCTTATATCTCGATTAAGTTGTATATTTAATTCAAAACCCTTAGACATAAATTTTGCTTGTTAATGATTAGATATAAGTTGTCAAATTGTGTTCAAACTTAAATTTATTTCATAAGATTAAAGTCATTGCCTCATTATTGCATTATGTACTTTGTGTTTATTGTGTGTTTGTTATTTTTTTTGCTTGAGGACAAGAAAATCTTAAGTGTGGTGATGTTGATAGTTGTGAATTGCATGATATTTTTAGGTTTAATTTGTCATATATTTAGTGTGAATTTGAATGTCGAGTGTGCATTTAGGGTTTAATTATGTTAGTTTGTGTGTTTTAAGTATTTTTATGGGTTAGTTTGACTCTTTGAGCTTAATTGTTATATTTTTTAGGTACCTTGATACGTGTGTTGGTGTTTCAAGGTAAACGGTGAAGAACAGAGAAAATGCGAAGAGTTTCGGGCTAAAAGACATAACCCACAATCGTGCACATTGGGTCACGATCATGATAGAGAAGGATGGGCCAGTAGCAGCTAGGCCATGATTGTGCAAGCATTTAGTCAGCCCATCAGGCCATAATCATGACAGAAAGGATAAAGCGTTAGCCACGATCATGGCAAGCAGGGCCACAATAGTACCCTTCGTCAGGTTGGTGCTAAATTTGCAAGATTTTTCAAATCGTTTTGACCCTAAATTTGACCTAGGGCTTGCATAGAATAAATAGAACATTATAAGACAAGAGGCAACAATCTTTGGAGAGCCTAAAGATTCTTACAAGAGAGAATGATTCAGACCCTTCTGAGAGAAACCTAGTGAGAAATCAAGAGATCGAGGAAGGAGACGAAGGAAGAGAGACACGGAGACAAACTAAACGCAACATACTTACCAAAACAGGTGGTTTCCAGCTGTCATCGCATAGATTCCTGGTAGGTTCATAGACAATTTTAGAACTAATTTAGGTTTTGGGTCAATTGCGAATCGAGAGATCGCAATTCCATAATTTGAATTAGGGATTATCAATTAGGGTTAAGAATTATAACTCAAGAGGGAGTAATTCACCCTAGGATCATCTAGACCCATTAATTCAATGATTACATAATTGACTAGGTTCTCATTAATTTCGAATTAAAATTCCCTTTTTCTCACCTGGTGATTTCTAGGTTGATTTCGGGTTGGGTTATGTTGTTACTGTTTTGTTAGTATTTGGCACTTTAATTTCTCATAAATAATTGATGATTGATTTAATTTCTGCATTAGTTATTTGTTTAAATTTATTATAGTTTAAGACGACCTTAGATTTTAGGACTAGATCACCCTTCCTCATGGGATCGATACCTAAGGTACAATGCGAACAACCTATGTGCTTATGGAATATATCAAGGTTATAAATAGTAAAACTTAGTGCACGTAACCTTACAAATAACAATGTCGGGAAACCTCCTATTCAGGGAAGTACTTCACGTAGGCTTCTTTGCCACGTCTCTCTTCCTTCTTCTATTTCTGAATCTCTCGATGAACTCTCTCTAGGGTTTCTCTAAAAGTGGCTGGTGCAGAAGCTTTTTCTTTTCGTTCTTGTTGTTCTATTTATATTCTTTTATGCTTAGGTTCGAACTAGGGTTTTTTCGACGTCCGAAAGGTCTAAAAAATCCCTTGAAATACCAAATTCGAAAGTGGTTGTGCATCTGCCCTATGCAGGCCACGATTGTGGCCTACTTCTAAGCCTTTTGTCATGATCGTGGCATAGGTTGACTCTAGTGCTTCTATCACAATTGTGGCCTGTTGTGTTGTGATTGTGGGTTGTTGTTTCAGTCCAAATGTCTTCGGAACTTCTTCGTTCTTAGATGTTGACCTTGAAACACTAACAAACACATAAGGTACCTTAAAGACATAATAATCAAGCTCAAAGACTTGACTAACCCAACAAAAACACTTAAACACAATTAATTAATAAACTAACATAATTCTAACCTAAACACATACTAAATGATTAAGTTAACACTTAAATACATATCAAACTAAGCCCTAAAATATGATGCAATTCACACTTATCAATCATAAATCAAGTATTGTTGTTAAGGAGTTTGGAATATTTTTATTGATAAAAAATGACTATGGGTATGATGGATTCATGAATAACACATCGAACACCAAAATACTTTTGGTTATTCAAACCTAAAGGTGAATGTTGTTGGGCCCCGCTTCCGAAGCCCAACATTCTGAGGTCAAACGGCCTGGAGGGCCCACCGCTCCTAACTTTCTCAAAGGTTTGGGAAACTTCTGATTTGGAATTTCATTTGGATTCTTCACATCTTTTGTCCCCTCATCATCTGAAGCTTCTAAAGATACCAAAAACACT
>JAOSBN010118752.1:0-35178 GCA_027563595.1 Erythroxylum suave | reverse complement strand
TACTCTTCATCTTATTTATGTTTTTATTATCCTTATACCATATCATGTATGGATTGGCATGATGATTTGGATTTGTTTCTTCTACTGGAAAACTGATTTCTTAAAAGTTTTGAAATCTACCATTTCTCTAAATATACCATGATTTCTTTTTTCGATCCAACACTTTTCACCTATAAGTCTTGGTCAAAGTTAAGAAACTTTATAGCTCAAAATTGTTTTTGCTCTAATCTCAATAGTAAGGGGCAAGATTTTCCATAAACCATCATAAATGGTGTGGAGTAAGGGACAAGATTTTCCATTTATGAACCTCTACTTGAGTACTCCACAATATTTTCCAGTGTCCTTTTTGGATCCTTGTTAGTAACTACCACTTGTCCACTAGTCTAATGAAGATAAATGCTAACCATTTTGTTTAACAACAAATCATTTAGCACTTTTCTCAAATTACTAGTTGCAAAACTATGTGCTTTTAAGTAATTATTGACCTAGTTATGCAAAATCCTATAAATAGCTTTGTTAATAACTTAAAAAGTACCATAGCGTAAAAAACTACCAGATTTAGCATAGCGATTGAGCCAGATGGTCAACATTAGAGGTCATAATTGCAAAAACAATGATAAAGCTTTCTTACTCATTAAACTTTAAGACAAAATGAGCAAATTATTTTCTCAACAAATCCATGAGTAAACTTATAGAATTGACTTTAACTTTACATAAGATCAAGAAATCATCTGTAAAAGATTAGTTAAAGATCTGGTTAGTTGGTCACCATTAGAGCTCATAGTTGTAGAAACAATCATAAAGCTTTCTTGCTCATCAAAATTTAGGACAAAAATAGAAAAAAAAATTGTTCAGGGAATCTATGAGTAACCTTATAAAACTGACATCAACTTTTCATAAGATCCAAAAGTCATCTGCAAAAGAGCAATTAAAGATCTTGTGAAGTTGGTCAGCATTAAAGCTCATAGTTGTAGAAACAAGGATAAAGCTTTTTTACATTAAAATTTAAGCCAAAAATAGCACACAATTTGCTCAAATTATCCTTGAGTAACCTTATGGAACTAACATCGACTTGAAGAAGTTCAATAAATCATTTGCAAAAGAGTGGTTAAAGATCTTGTAAAGTTTGTCATACCTTTTCCTTGCCTTTTATTTTTATCTATGTGAATTTTCATATGCCATGTCAAACCACTCATCTAGCTCATTGATTTAGATTATTCACTTTTCACATATAAAGTATAGGTCAAAGTTAAGAAACTTTATAGCTCAAAGTGGTTTCTACTCTAATTTCAAGGGTAAAGGGCAAGATTTTCCAGAAACTAGCCTAAATGGTGTAGTGCATAGGAGAAGATTTTCCATAGACCAACCTCTACTTTAGTACTCCATAATATTTTCTATCATCCTTTTGTGTTCCTTATTAGTGACTTCCACTTGTCCATTAGTCTAATGAAGATAGATGCTTGCCATTTTATGTATCAATAAATCATTTAAGCATTTCCTCTAATTATTTGTTGCAAAATTATGTACTCATTAGTAGTTATTGCTCTAGTTATGCCAAATCATGTAAATAGATTATTCAAGAACCAAAAAGTACTATAGCATCAAAAACTACCAAATTTGACCTAGCGATTGAGCCAAAATGGTCAACATTGAGGCTCATAGTTGCAGAAACAAGGATAAAGTTATTTTTCTACTTTAACTTTAAGCTAAAAAGAGCATAAATTTTTCTCAAGGACTCCATTAGTAACGTTATAGAACTAACATCAACTTTACTTAAAAGTAACAAACATCTACAAAAAGGTAGTTAAAGATCTTGTGAAGTTGGTCGTACCTTTTCTTTGCCTTCTATTTTGTATATGTTAATTTTCATATGCCAGGTTGCCACTCATCCAACTCATTGATTTGGAGTTTTCGCTTTTCACCTTTAAAGTCTAGTTCAAAGCTAAGAAACATTGTAGCTTAGATTGGTTTATGCTCTAATTTCAATAGTAAGTGACAAGATTTTCATAAACTATCTTAAATGTTATGGTGCAAGGTGTAAGATTCTCTTTAGGTGCTTATAATCTTTTCCAATATACTTTTTTGTTTCCCTATCAGTGACTTCCAATTGGCCACCCTTTTAAGAATGATAAATGCTAATTATTTTGTATGTAACACTAAATTGTTTAGGCACTTCCTCTAATTATGGGTTAAAATTGTGTAACTTAGTATGTAATTATTGCTCTAGTTATGTAAAATCATGTAAATAACTTTTTTAGGAACTCAAAAACTACATTAGCATCATTATAGGTAAGGTTTGATCATCAATCCACTTGCATACATAATCAAAATTAACTAGGATACATTTGATACCAAAGGAAGTAGGAAACAAAACCATAAAATCTTTACATCATATATCAATTACTTCTCAAACTTTTATCACTATGATAGATATTACCTTTCCGTTAACACTTATCATAATACTTTATACAACTTTGTGTGTCCACAAACATTGTAGGTTAATAAAAGCTTGTTTCTAAACCCTTTCTTATTTTTTCATTTGAATGGTAGTGGCCTCCAACTAGCTACATATGATTGCTCCAAAATGCTAATTATCTTTGATTTTTATAAAGATGAAAAAGGTAAAGTTCCTCCTATAGGAAATTCTTTGGTTCAGAGAAAAATACTTTTTCTACTAGTAATTCACTTAGTTTCGTAAACTCAATTGGAAATTCCATTAGCATAATCAGTAAACCACAATACATCAAAGTTAGTGACATTAAACATTTTTATCTTCTTGAACTAATGTTTTAATTTTCTGATACTCAAACTAAGATATATGGCCTAGTACTTGGGTCATTACATCTTTCTTATCTTTTGATGAGAACCAGGCTAGCATCAACAAAGCTCCAAAGGATTTGTTGAGCATTTAAGGAGGCCCAATTACAAGAACTAGAGTCAAAAAGATAAAGGAAGTTGTAAATGGGCTAATTGAAGAGATATGGACTAAACAAGCTTTAATTAATTTGGAAATAATACAAGGCCCAATAAATCTTATCCAGGCTGAGTCAAGAAGCCCAATAAGTGTCTAAGTTATTACATTTTGTTCCAAGAATTCCAAGAAATCTTCAAACTGAACAAGATTTTTGGGAGACATTCAAAACATGCATAAGTTGTCCCAACAAATTAGGAGTGGTTTTAGGCATCAAATAATGTGTTTTATGCATCAAAAACGTTTACAAGTTGTCTTAATAAATTAGGAGTGATTTTAGGCATTAAATAATATGTTTCACTTTTGTTTTTTATCCAAACTAGCTATTGGGATTGTGTTAACACTATGATTAGTTTAAGTCATATGTGATTTTTTATTCTAGTAAAGTTATTCAATTAGAATTCATTTGAGTGAGGTTAATTTCTCTTTGGTTCTTTTGGGAACTTATGAACTTTTCAGGATTATTATCTTGTGGCATTCAAAATCTATCCTATACCTTTAGTTCTTGTCTTCTATAGACATCAGTTCAAGGTTTATTTATGTGACAACTTGTTTTAGCTTTCTTAGGTTCCTTGCTTCCATTAGGCAATTTTGGGTTTCAAAGCTTATCCTTGAGGTTTACATCATTTGGTATTAGAGCTTGGCTCTAAATCAGGTTTGATTATCCTTAATTTAGCGTGTTCTTCATTTTGTTTATTTTCATTTCGTTTTGTTTATTTTCGTTTTTTATGTTTTCCCCATTTTATATGAGTTTTCTCCTTTCATTATTTCAATTTTTATACGATTCTTCTGTTATAATTATTCCAAGTTTGATATATATAAAAATTAAAAAAATAAGTTATGCAATTGAAAATAAAAGAAGAAGATTGAGGTTGGTTTCTAGATATGATATATCCATATAAAAAAATTTTAGAACCTCCTTAACGTTCGAAGGCTTAAGAGGCATGCTACTCTAATTATGACTATGATGGTGATGATGAAGATCAAGCCCCAATAGCCACTTTGAACAAAAATATGCATGGGAGGGATGGTATACAAGATGTCAGGACAAAAGATGAAAGAGTTGATAGCAATTTGGGTAGCATCAAAATGAAGATTCCACCCATCCAAGGGAGAAATGATCCTAACGCATACGTGGATTGGGAAAGAAGGTGGAGCTTGTTTTTTATTTTGACGATTAATCGGAGGAGGAAAAGGTAAAACTTATAGTTGTGGACTTTACTAATTATGTTATAACTTGGTAGGATCAAATTATTTTGAATAGGCCGAGAAATTGTGAACGACCTATTAATACGTGGGATGATATGAAGGCTGTCATGAGGAGGAGATTCATACTTAATCACTATTATAGGGATTTGTATCAAAAGTTATGATGCCTTACACACAAGTGTAAGAGTGTTGATGACTACAATAATAAGATGGAGATTGTAATCGTTCTAGCCAATGTCAAGGAAGATCGAGAAGAAACCATGACACATTTCTTGTAAGGGCTTAATAGAGACATAGTTGATGTGGTGCACCTAGAACATTATGTAGAGTTAGAAAAATGGTGCACATAAACATGAAAGTAGAAAGAAAACTCAAAAGGAAGGGTCCTATAAAGTTATGCCAAAACTCTAGTTCCTCTCATCATAGAAACTAAATTAGGGTAAAAAGAAAGACAAGGCTATTTTCAAGCATCAAGATGAATCCTAGAAGACCATAGACATAAGAACAAAGGTAATGATTTTTCGTATCAAAGAAGAAATAGGGATATTAAGTGTTTTTGATGTTTTGGATTGTTAGGTTAGCCACGGCTGCATGCATCACATGTATGTGGATGCAGAGAAATTTTTAGAATCAAGATTCTGACACCGTGACAACCTGAAAACCACAAAGTCTAACATGCATGCATAGAAATTTATAAAAGAACATGAAATATAAACTTTTTACCTTATGTATCTCCTCCTTTCTTGTTTCTTCTCCTTGTTTGGGTTGTTTCAAATACCAAAACCCTTCTTTGAACATCCAAGAAAACACAAAGAAGGAAGATGAAACAACATATAAGGGTTTTAGAACACCAAACTTAATGA
The DNA here is from genome assembly GCA_027563595.1 of Erythroxylum suave. Classification (NCBI taxonomy): domain Eukaryota; kingdom Viridiplantae; phylum Streptophyta; class Magnoliopsida; order Malpighiales; family Erythroxylaceae; genus Erythroxylum; species Erythroxylum suave. The sequence goes on along the minus strand of JAOSBN010118752.1, from coordinate 30,135 downwards.
ATTCAAGTAGATGATCAAAATCATGGAAGATAGATTAAGGATCTTGTTCCATGCACTTTGATTCATACAACAATTGTATGAATTGTAAGAAAAAGACTCAAGAAACCTATCACTCCCTCTAGAACTCTTTTAGAACCTATTCTCTATCATTTGAGTTTGTAAGAAGTAAAAGAAGCTCATGTACATAAGTGAAGAACTCACTTATATACAGACTTGTGCCCTCTGTCACGATTATGGCCACGAAGGCCATGATTGTGGTCTCTTTAAAATAGGCTTGCCTTCACCACGATCGTGGCCCTATGAGTCATGATCATGGTTTGCTTAAATTAGTCCATACACACTTGTTTTTCATTAGATCCTTTATACGTGTGACCCTTCAGTTCCTCGATTATTTAAGGCACTTGAATTAACTCTTAATTCAATCAAATCATAAAGGGTTTCATGATGCCAATTTTTTAAAATATAAGTGGATTAACATATGAACTCTTCAATAGTTAATTATCTGACGTATGTACCTTTCCATAGACAATTACCATACGATTCGTTATTTCACCATACTATACCCCACTTGGTTACGAGTATGAGTTGTGTGTCAACTCCCACTAGATTGACTACGTCACATCTGGTCCAGGTGATGTTAGTTCTTATCCTAGGATCTCATTACTCTATATGTCATTGAAGACTCTCTTCATGACATAAACTACTCTAGCTAGAGATTCCCGAGTAATGACCCCAACAAGAGGCCATGGGTATCATCTCCTTTTATTAGGAGTGGTGAATCCCTTATTGGCTACCTAATTACCTTCAAATACTAATAGCTGTACCCAATCACCACACTGAGAATGAACTCATCTTGAGGTAACAAGGAATGATGTCAAAGCACAGGATTAGTATCCATGATATCCTTAAGTACCTCAAGTCTAAGGATATTTGCACTATTGCTATAATGAGATTAATCATTGACATTCGATAGATCATCCATATGATAATGGGTCATTAGATGTACTTACTACCCTTAGTAAGCATCCACTAGATAACTCTAAACATCTCATGTTTATAGTTTATGAGACCTACTGCTTGATCAAATCAAGGAATATAACAAGTGCTAGTCTATTTGGATTAATAATGTCTTGTGTTATTGATCCTATGACTAGGGATTGTTTAGATACTAATATATTTGCATAAGATAGGAATCTCATTATCATGATCTCATCATTATTTTCTTTTTGCTATGTTTTGTATGATAGACTTCATTAACTCGATTTAAGATCAACATCAATTCATATATAAAAGAAAAATGCCTTTCTCTTTATTAGTCAAAATAAAGTCAATACAAAAGTGATAAAGGTGATTGCCTTTAAAGCACTACTCTAACGATCTCCTACTTGCACTAAAACCAATCGTCTTTGTATCTAATACCATAGGTGAGTACACAAGAATCAAATTTCACTTAAGGAAGTGACTTAGTTAAAGGATTAGCAATGTTCTCATCTATAGGCACTCTCTTTTTCTTCACGTTACCTCTATCAATTATCTTCCTGATCAGGTGATATCTACTGAGTACGTGTTTAGACCTCTATTGAAACCTTAATAGAAAAATAAGCATCCTTGTGCATAAGAACAAGTAATGGTTTCCTTGTGAACTTAAAACTCTTAGCCTCATTTTTTCCAATAATTACATTTAATTTCTTTCTTTTCTTTCTTTCTTGAACACCTCTCTCTTGATTTTTCTTCTCAAACTCACAGTCTTTCTTTTCTATCGATTACTATTTTTCTTTCTTTTTCCTCTTGCTCACTAATATGATTTTATGTCATTTTAACTCACTTGCTATCCTAATTGGATCCTCATGAGTTTACAAAGGTTTAAGAGGGGTTACTACAATGTTTTAGTTATTAAGTACAAAAGAGTAACAATTTGTGTACCCATCATGTTTAACCTTCCTATCAAATTCCTATAGATAGCCTAATAAAAAATGTCTAGTATGCATTGGTGCCATATCATAAAGAACTTCTTCTCTATATTTTTCCGTTAGAAAAAGACACTAAAACTTGCTTGGACACCTTGATTTCTCCACATTCATTTTAGCATTGCAACTTATATGGTTTATACACTTTGTAGTAGTCTTATACATATTCATTTAAGCATTGCAACTTATATGGTTTATACACTTTGTTGTAGACTTATACATTTTTGGACCCTTTGAACCAACCTTTGCAACTTCCTATGTCATTCTATCTAGTAATGGCTAGGTATAAATCTCTTGCACTATCTTCATTTCTTTCCATAACTAAATTGTTCTCACCATTCCTCCCTCTATTTATCACTAATTAGTCTCACAAAATACTTGCATAATCTATGAATTCAACATTTGTAAGTTTTTCTTTCTTCTTGTCAAAGTAGTTATGATAGAACCCAGGATCATTAGTTCCTTAAAAGACTGGAATCTTCATCTTTATGCTACCCAAATTGTTGTCCCTTTTGGAAACAACATTCTTACCTCCTATAAAGTTGAAATCTTTATACTCTGATTTATCCTCCTCTTCCTCCTTAAACACATGCCTTCTAGTGGATTTAGAAATCAATGAAGATTGCAAATCATCCAAACTATTGTTCAACTTCTTAAATTGTTCATTGATAGTCTTTGTGAACTATGTCATGTTATTTTCATATTGTTCCCCTTCACTACTCATTTTTATAAGAAAAAGTTAGTAGCAAAATTGAATAGAATCCTTACACACTCACCCATATGTTTACACTTGAAATAATGTAAAAGGAAGCGAAAGACATGCAAAAGAATGTATTAGAACACAAAGACAAGTGAACAACTTGTAATTACTTTATCAATCATGAATTGTCCATTTTGTGTCCTCTGTCACAATCGCGGCCAATAAACTTGGGCTCGCCTTCGGCCACGATCATAACCCTATGTTGTACGGTCATGGCTTGCTTAAATTAGGTGATACACACTAGCTTTTCATCTGATCTCTTATGCGTGTGACCTTTAGGTTCCTGCTTATTTTAGTTACTTGAATTAACTCTTAATTTAATCAAATCATGAAGGATTTCATAATTCCATTTTGCCAGAATATAAGTGGATTAACAAATGAACTATTCAATAGTTAATTATCCAACTTATGAACCCTTCCATAGACAATTACCCCATCCTTTCACCATATTGATCCCTACTTGGTTTGGAGAATGGGCTTTGTGTCAACTCCCAATACACTGACTACGTCACATCTAGTCCAAGTGATGTTAGTTCTTGTCGTAAGATCTCATTACTCTATTTGTCATTGAAGACGTTCTTCATGACACATAACTACTCTAGCTAGAGATTCTCAAGTAATAACCCAAAAAAAAGGTCATGGGTATCATCCCCTTCATGCAAGAGTGGTGAATCCTTTATTAGCTACCCAATTATCTTTAAATACTAATAGTTGTACCCAATCTTCACCCTAAGAGTGGCCTCGTCTTAAGGAAACAAGGAATGATGTCAAAGAACAGGATTCGTATCCAAGATATCCTTGAGTACCTCAAGTCTAAGGATATTTGCACCATTGCTATGATGAGATTAGTCATTGACATTCAATAGATCATCCATATGATAATCTCACAGTAGGTCATTCGATGTACTTACTACCTTTAGTAAGCATCCACATGTTAACTATAAACATCCAATATTTGCTGTTTGTAAGATCTACTACTTGATCAAATCAAGGAATATAACATTATGTAGTCTGTCTGGATTAATAATGTCCTATCTTATCAATCATATGACTATGGATTATTTAGATACTAACATAAATGCACATGATAGGAATATCATTATCATGTTCTCATCAGGATTTCCTTCATACTATGTTTTGTATCATAGACTTCATTAACTCATTAAGATCAAAATCAATTCATATATAAACGAATACCAAATTAAAAAAAAAGCCTTTCACTTTGTTAAACAAAATAAAGTTTATACAAAAGTGGCAAAGGTGATTCCCTTTAGAGCACTACTCAAACAATCTCACACTTATACTAAAGTCAATCACCTTTGTATCTAATACTATAGGCAAGTACGCAAAAATCAAATTTCACTTAAGGAAGTGGCTTAGTCAAAGAATCAACGATGTTCTAATTTGTGGGCACTCTCTTAATCTTCACATCACCTCTGTCAATGATCTCCATGATCAGTTGATATCTCCTGAGTACGTGCCTGGACATTTGATGAGACCTCGGTTCCTTGGCTTAAGCAATAGCCCCATTATTGTCACAGTACAACAATATTGGGTCTATTATGCTAGGAACCATACCAAGTTCAATTAGGAACTTCTTGATCCAAATAGCTCTTTTTTTCGCATTCGCAGTTGCAATGTACTCTGACTCAGTCGTCGAATCTACAATCATCTCTTGTTTGGAACTCTTCTAACTGACTACTCTACCATTCAGTGTGAAAACATAACCTGATTGGAATTTGGAGTCATCCTATGCAGATTGAAAACTGGCATCCGTATGCTTGCTCACTATTAGATCTCCATTTCAATATATCAAGAATACATCCTTAGTCCTTCTCAAGTACTTTAGGATATCTTGACAACTACCTAGTGACCCTTACCATGATCTGATTGATATTTGCTCATAACACTTACAGCATATGATATATCGGGTCTTGTACATAACATAGCATACATGATTAATCCTACTGTCGAAGCATATAGGATCATACTCATGTGATTCCTCTTATCTTGTGTCTTAGGACATATAGATTTTGAGAGTTTTATCCTATGAGTCATGGGAAGAAACCTTCTCTTGGACTGCTTCATGCTAAACCTATTTATCACTTCATCTATGTATGTTGATTATGAAAGACCTAGCCACTTCCTTGATCTATCTCTATAGATCTTTATTCCTAATATATAAGTTACTTCTCCAAGGTCTTTCATGGAAAAATTTTTGGATAACCAAACTTTTACTGATTGCAAACTAGAGACGTCATTTCCTATTGATAATATGTCATCCACATATAACACAAGGAATATGATATCACTCCCATTAACCTTCTTGTACATATAAGGTTCATCAAGATTTTATGAGAAACCAAACTCTTTGATTGTCTCATCAAATTGGATGTTTCAACTCCTAGATGCTTGCTTTAGTCTATAAATGGATTTTTGAAGCTTATATACCTTTCTGCCATCTCTGGATATGACGCCCTCAGGTTGTATCAATATACATACTCATTTAGGTCTCCATTCAGGAAAGTCGTCTTCACATCCATTTGCCATATTTCATAATCATAATGAGCAACGATGGCTAGTAGTATTCTTATAGAATTAAGCATGGCTATGGGGCTAAATTTCTAGTCATAGTCAACTCCTTGTCTTTGATGATAACCTTTAGTGACTAACCTGACTTTATAGGTAATCACATTACCTTCTATGTCAATTTTCTTCTTGAAAATTCACTTGCACCCCATGGGTTTTAACCCTTTGAGTGGGTCAACCAAAGTCCATACTTGGTTTTCATACATGGAATCCATTTTAAATTTCATGGCTTGAAGCTATTTTTCAAATTCTGAACTCTTTAGAGCCTATTCATAGGTTGTAGGCTCATCGTCCACTATGAGCAATACCTTATTGCATTCACTTAAGAGAAATCTATCTCTCTTGGACATTATAAATCCTACTTGATTTGCAAACATTTTGTGTGTCAGAAGGTTCAACTATTGTCTCATCTCCATAAACAATAATTTCGGGTTCAGGCAATCGATTTGCATCTGTTTGACCATTATGAACTTCATCAAGTTCAACTTTGCTCCCACTATCTTCTCTTAGAAGAAACTCTTTCTCTAAAAAGATAGCATTCTTTAAAACAAATACCTTTTTCTCTAAAGCATTATAGAACTGATATCCAATTGTTTCCTTAGGATATCCTATAAACAAACAATTATTAGATTTTGCTTCTAGCTTGTTTGATTGAATTCGCTTCAGATAAACCAAACAACCCCAAACATTCATAAATGAAAGAAAAGACCTTTTGTTAGTCCACCTCTTATATGGAGTAACTTCAACTACCTTTGAAGGGATTTTGATTGTAACATAAACAACAATCTTGAGTTTATAACCCCAAAAGGATTTTGGTAGATCCGCTAAGCCAATCATTGACCTTACCATGTCTAATAAAGTTATATTTCTCCTTTCAGCCACACCATTATGTTATGGTGTGTAAGGTAGAGTCTGCTGGGATATTATCCCATTATCTTTGAGATAAGTTACAAATTACTCGTTTAAGTATTCACCACCTCGATCTAATCGAAGTGCCTTAATACTTCTACCGAGTTGTTTCTCTACTTCATGTTTAAATTGTTTAAACATTTCAAATGACTAAGGCTTGTATCTCATTAGATACACATACCCATATCATGAATAATCATCAACAAAAGTAATGAAGTATACAAAACGACCTCTCGCATGAATGGACATCAGACCACATACATCTGAATGTATTAGGTCTAACAACCCATTCATTCGTTCACCCTTTCCTTTAAAAGGTAACTTAGTCATCTTGCCTAATAAGCAAGATTCACATGTGTCATATGATTCATAATCAAATGACCCTAGGCTACCATTCTAGTGTAGGTTAATCATACGTTTCTCACTTATATGGCCAAGTTGACAATACCATAAGTAAGATAATTTTAGGTTATATCTTTTTTGTCTTTTATTGTCATTGATATTTAAAATTAGATTATACGTATCTAATATGTACATTCCATTGCAAAATCTAGTTGATTGAACCCAAGTTTTCTATATTACTCAGTGGTATTTTTATAATTTTTGTTGTACTTTTCAACTCTTTTCATTGAATATTGTGCGTAATTTATTTCAAGTGTGCTTGTTTTCAATTAACATAGTTTGAGGGTAAATTTGTCATAATTAATTTGTAATTACAATTACTTGATTTATAGGACAATTGATATTCCAAACTCTTGTTTCTCTTTGCAGGAAACGCAAGAAGTAGAGCAAAGAGTGCAAACCAAGAAATTGTTGAGCCATTGAATCATGGAAGAAAAGCCATTGGGATAAGGTAGTTGCAGGAAACTCCTTACTTTGTCGCGGTGAAAGATGTGAATCAACAGCCAAACTGCTTTCGGGAAAATTTGGCTATGGTGAACCCATCACCTCGCCATGGCGAAAGTTCAAATCAATAACTCAGACCCTTCGGGAAAATTTGACCATGGCGAAAACCTTCGAAATAGCAACTTAAAACCCAAGTCATTTTTGGAAAATCCATTCACCCATGCTTATAACCCGACCCAAATATCATTAAAAAACCCTATTTCAGGATAAGTAAGAGGCATCAGGCAGCAGAACCTATTCTACACTCTCTCCTTCATCATTTCTCTGCAAAAACATTCTTACTTCTTTCATATTTTCTTTCACTGTTAAACCTCCATCATGGGTGATTCAGATGCATTCCGAGTTGTGAAGTTTCTGAGTTTTAGGAGCGGCTAGGCATCTCTTCCCCTCTTCAAGGTGCAGAAGTGGATGGAGTTCAATGGGCTGAAAAAGGGGAGTAGATTAATCCATAGTTCAGTTATGAGTTTATATATCCTAGGTCTAGGATTTATGATTTGTAGATGATCTATTTGATTATAGTTTTAATCAAGTGTTGGATATTCATTATATGTTGGGTGGATTGGTTTATATAGAACTTTGAGCTTAAATGTATGAAGTTTCATATATGTCTATTTGAAATCTTTTTGACTCTATATTATCTTGCACGGTTGTGTTTGATGTTGAGATGATTTCAGATTACATTTGATCGATTGCATTGGCTAATCCTACTACACACACTAAGAGTTCTTAATGGGATTTTAAGAAATGGAGTTTCATTGATTAAGATCTTGGACTTGAAAAGCCTTTCAAGGTTCACATTTTTTAAGCTTAGTGATTTCTACTATCTCTTTAACCATTTCGAACAATGATGGTCAACACTCACTTTCAATAGAACTTTATCATTATATAATCTTTGTGTTTTTCATCCTTCAGTTTTATATCTCCCTAAAATCTAAAAACATTTGTTTTTACATTTAAATTAGTTCTATCAATCAGTTTGAAAATAAAAAACCCCCCTTTCCTCTAAATTAGTTTGCATAACATGACATATAGGTTAATTTAGATTCAATTGTTTAGGTTCCGGTTAAATGAACGACCCGAGGTTGCACCCTATAGTGCAATTTTCGAAATTCTTTGATTCAACCTCCAAGAGCTTAACGTAACAAAGGTTAAATCAAATGGCACCGTTACCAGGGAACCAAGCAATTGGTTCTCTAGGTTAACTTCTGTCATATTTGTTGTTGAGGATAATTAAGAGTTTTTAGATTGCATTGTAGATAGTTTAGTTTCACACCTATTAATAGCATAGATTTTCATTTTGCTTAGCATCTGAATTTTTGCAAACACAACATCGATACTGATTTCTTTTCAATTTCCATACTTAACATTTTACTTCTGCTTAGTTCATAGTCTATTTGTTGCATTTGGTGTAAGTTCGTCGCGGCTAACCTTTTGTTTCGCCACGGCTAACTTGCAGGATCTCACAAGGATCCCTTTTGAGAAATTTACACTGCGACGAACTTCAGACTTTGTCGTGGTCAACTCTTCTATATAACCCTGAAGTGTTCTTTACTTGTGCATTTATACTTTCATACCACACACATGCATCCATCACATCTCATCTTTTTACCTGACTTTGTGAACTTGCAAACCAATTTTGCTTACTTTTATTTTCTTTTGAAATTTTCCTTTGCATGCCCCAAAAAACCACACTCCTACCCTTAAACCCTGAAATTTAGAAAAGCCTAAGAAAAGTTAGGAAGGAAAAGAGAGCAGAAGGGACAAGCAAAGTAGTCGAATCTGGCTTGTCAAGCAGTGAGAGTGAATCATTAGAAAGAGAGACAATGGCTGAAAACCCAGTTAATTTGCAACACCAAAACCTTGATGCCAATCAACCTAGGAATGGTGATAATAGAGGTAATGTAGAGAAAGAGAGAATTGGTGAGAATAGTGGAAACCTTAGAAGGAGGACCATTAGGGAAGCTACAACCTCTGATTTTTATTATGATCCTTTTACTGCTGCTTTCCATAATTTTGATGTGAATTTTAAGATAAAAGGATTGCTCATTAACTCTCTTCCTAAATTTCATGGTTTAAAGGGAGAAGATCCGTACATTCACCTACAATCACTGTCTATGATTTGTCAGAGCATGAAACCAGTGGGAGCCTCTCTAGATCAAGTGATGTGGAAAGTTTTTCATTTATCATTGGAAGGAAAAGCAAGGGAGTCGTACATGAGTCTTCCAAGACATGTGGCAAACACTTATCATGGTTGGGAAAATTTAAGGAAGGCATTCTTGGAGAAGTATTTTCCTACTTCCAGAACTTCATCAATGAGAAAGGAAATCTACTCAACTTGACAAGACTTTGATGAGTCTCTCTATGATTATTGGAACTGTTTTCAAGATTTATTGTCCCAATGCCCTCACCATCAAATACTAGACAAGCAGTTGGTGCAATATTTTTATGATGGACTGAAAGGTCAATATAAGGGGATGTTAAATGCAACTTTAGGAGGTTCACTGATAGACCTCACTGCTGAAGAGGCTTAGGATCTGATTAAGAAGATGGCTCTGAATCACCAACCGTACAGTGTAAGAGACACTAGAGGTGTGCATGAGTTGGGAGCTTCAACAGTTAATACTAGAAAAATAGAGAGTCTTGAGTCTAAGGTAGACTATTTGGAAAATGACTACTCAGCTGGCCCTCATTACTGCAGAGTTGAAAAATATGAGTGTGCATCATCCACAAATGCCAATGGACCTCACTACACCTATTTGTGAAACTTGTGGGTCTGTGATGCATATTGCCAGTGTCTTCCCCAATCAATATGAAGAGTGGTTGTCTATCAAGGTAGGCCAAATCAGAAGTGGGACCCATATTCTAATGCATACAACGAGGGATGGAGGGCAAACCCTCGATTTAGTTGGAGAAATGACGAGAGTGGACCTTCAAACAGATTTCAGAGAAGTGGAGGGGCTGGTCCATCTACTAACCAGTTCCCAAACCAACAGAAAGATTTGACTATTCCACAAAAGGAAGACATAAATCAACTCTTGCACAATATGATGGCATTGATGAAAGACGAGAGGACTTCCAATCATAACTAGTTCAATTTTATAGCCTCTCTGATCCATCAAGACTCATCCAAGAATGCTACTAGATTTAATGCTTTAGAGAAAAAAATGGAGCAATGGGCAACAAAGACGAAAAATTTCAACTCCTATCTCACTTAATTATCCAATAATAAGAGTGAGCAATAAGCTAAGAATAGTGGCTCTATTCCCTCAAACAATGTTATAAATCCTAAAAGTTTGAATGCCATCACTCTTCGAAGTGGGAAGCAAGTGAAATTCTAGGAATCAGATGAGGAAGTAGTTGAGGAAAAGATTGAATATGATGAGTTGTCTTCCACACCGAAAAAGATGAAGAATTCTAAAAAGGCAAATGAGAAAGCATTATTAGCTGGAAAGAAGTCCATAATTTTGAATAATAAAGGAACAAATCTTGAGAGCAACAAAGAACAAGCCACAACAAAGGAGCAAGATGAGACAAACAAATATGGAGCCAATAAAGCCAATGGTAAGAAGGTAAATCTCAAAGACCTTCCTTTTCCTAATATTTATTTGATGAGTAAAAGAATGACTGACACTAAGCATGAAAAGGATATTATCAATTTGTTTAGTAGAGTGGAAGTCAATATTCCTTTGCTTGATCTTGTGAAATGGGTTCCAACTTATGCTAAATACCTTAAAGACCTATGTATACATAAAAGAAAGTTTAGGCCAAATGAGAGAGTTTAAGTAAGCTCAAATGTTTCTGTTCTTTTTAAACCTCAACTTCTTGTGAAATGCCAAAACCCTGGATCTTTTACCATCCCTTGTACTTTAGGTAAAGTTACCATAAGGGGAGCCTTGTTAGATCTAGGGGTAGCTATAAATGTCATGCCTAAGTCAGTCTACACTTCATTAGGAGTCAAAACTCTTAAGTCTACCACGGTAGTATTCCAATTGGCTTATCAATCTATTAGGTATCCTGAGGGCATTATAGACGATATTTTGGTCCAGGTTAAAGGTTTGGTTTTTCCTGCTAATTTTTGTATGCTTGATATGTCTTCTGAACTTGCACTTGACACCATGCTGATTCTTGATAATCCCTTCTTAAGAACTGCTAATACCATGATTAGTATGAAAGAAGGAACCATCACAATAGAAATAGGTGATCAAAAGGTTTGTTTTAACATGTATGAAGAAATGAAACATCCATATGAAGATTACTCACTTTTGGGTGTTAACGAGGTTGATATTGTTGTTGATGATGCTTGCTCTACATTAGAATTGCAACAGGGTTCCTTTGATTATGAATTGTGTTCACTTGATTCTACTGTTAGTGATAATCCCCTTGGGGAAAGGATTTCTATTAATCTTTCAGGTGATTCTAGTATCTTGGAGGAGCACTCAGACGATGAAATTGATCAATTCATTTCATTCCAACAAGAATCTTAGACTGAAGGTGACCGCATGGAACCTTGCTCACCATTGGTTGAAAATTAGGGAAGAAAACTTTTCTCTCTTGAACTTCATGAATCAATACCTTCTGTTGTGCAACCACCTACAATTGAATTGAAACCCCTACCTCCTACTTTAAAGTATGCTTTCCTTGAGTCAAATGAGCGATTACCTGTTATAATTTCCAATTCCCTATCTAGCAGTAAGGAAGATAGACTCCTTAAGGTTTTGAGAGAGCATAAGAGGGCTATATGGCAGACTTTAGCAGACATACCTAGGATTAGTCCAGCTATTTGCACACATAGGATTCTACTGAGTGAGGGTTCCAAACTAGTTAGACAACCCCAAAAAAGATTGAATCCACTTATCTTAGATGTGGTTAAGAAAGAAATAACCAAAATTTTGAGTGCTGGGATCATTTATCCTATATCTGATAGTGAGTGGGTTAGTCCGATCCATCTAGTACCTAAAAAGAGTGGGGTTAGTGTGGTTAAAAATGATAGGAATGAGCTAATTCCTACAAGAGTGTAAAATTTCTAATGTGTGTGCATAGACTATAGGAGATTAAATGATGCCACATGAAAAGATCATTTTCCCCTTCCCTTTATTGACCAAATGCTAGACCGACTTGTAAGCAAATCCCACTACTATTTTCTTGATGGTTTCTCTTGGTACTTTCAAGTACCTATTGCACCAGAGGATCAAGATAAATAAATGTCCTTTTGGTACCTTCACTTATCAAAGGATGCCTTTTGGATTATGAAATGCCCCAGGGACTTTCCAGCATTGTATGATGGCTATTTTCTGTGAACTTTTAGAAGAATGCATGGAAGTCTTTATGTAAGATTTCACTGTGTATGGTGATTCTTTTGATAATTGTTTTGCTAGTCTTGAAAAAGTTTTGAAACGATGCATTGAGAAGAATTTGATTCTAAACTTTGAAAAATGTCATTTCATGGTTAATGAAGACATAGTGCTAGGTCATTTGATTTCTAACAAGGGAATTGAAGTTGATAAAGCTAAGATTGAGGTAATATCTTTGTTGCCTTTTCCTGTATGTGTTAAAGATATAAGATCATTTTTGGGTCATACAGGATTCTATAGGCTTCTTATAAAAGATTTTATCAAGATTGCATTACCTCTTTCAAAGCTTTTATGAAAAGATGTTAAATTTGCCTTTTATGATTCATGTAGGAATGCTTTTGATGAGTTAAAGTCTCAACTTATTTCTCCTCCTATTCTTGTTGCCCCTAATTGGAACTTACCTTTTGAGCTTTCATGTGATGCTTCTAATTGTGTTGTAGAAGCTATGTTGGGCCAAAGGGAGGAGAAAATATCAAGAGCAATTGCCTATGCCTCAAAGATGCTGGATGCAACTTAAATCAACTACACAACAACGGAGAGAGAGTTGTTTGCAGTAGTTTTTGCTTTAGAGAAGTTTAGGTCTTATTTGTTAAATTCTTATGACACTGTGTTCACTGATCATGCACCTTCTCAAGAAACCACAATCTAAGCCAAGATTGATAAGATGGGCAGTACTCCTTCAAGAATTCAATATCGAGGTAAAGGACTAGCCAGGAGCAGCAAATCATATAGCTGACCACTGGAGTAGGCTACCACAGGATACAAAGGGAGTAGACTTTTTCAAGCATACTTATGATTCTTTTCTTGATGTAGTTTTATGTGCTTTACTTTTAAAAGAGCCTTGGTATGCATATATTGTAAACTACCTTATGACTAGATTCACCCCACCTTTTATGTCCAATTCGCAGGCATAAAAGCTTAGGAGCGAAACAAAGCATTACATTTGGGATGCTCCTTATCTATAGAAAATGTGTAATGATCAAGTAATAAGGAGATGTGTACCTAATGAAGAATGTTATGTGGTTATTTCAGCTTGCCATTCTATGGTTTATGGGGGCCATTTCAGTGCAAGGAGAACATCTAGAAAAATTCTAGACTCTGGTTTTTACTGGCCGCCTCTTTTTAAAGATTCTTTTACATCTTGTCAATCTTATGACAAGTGTCAACGTTTTAGGGGGTTAGGAAAAATACATGAAATGCCTCAGCAACCTTTACTTTTTGCAAAATCTTTGATGTTTGGGGGATTGACTTCATGGGTCCTTTCCTTCCATCCCTTGGTTTTGTATATATCCTTCCAGCTATAGATTATGTGTCCAAATAGATAGAGGTTGTGCCTACTAGGAAAGATGATGCCCAAACAGTGTCCAAATTTCTTAAGTCCAACATTTTCTGTAGGTTTGGGATTCCAAGGGTTGTGGTGAGTGATAGGGTACATATTTCTGTAATAGGGTAGTTAACAATCTGTTTTCAAAATTTGGAGTCACTCATAAAATCTCCACTGCATATCACCCCTAAACTAATGGTCTGGATGAGATATCTAATCGAGAGGTGAAGCATATCTTGGAGAAGATTTTAAAACCATCAAAGAAAGATTGGAGTTTGCACTTAGAAGAAGCATTATGGGCTTATTGGACCGCCTACAAGTTACCAACCGGGATGTCTCCATATTGCCTCACTTATGGAAAGGCTTGCCATTTGCCAATGGAGTTAGATCATAAAGCTTATTGGGCAATCAAGCAGTGCAATGTGGAATTAGAATCTACTGGGATGGAGAGAAAGTTGCAGTCACAAGAATTGGAAGAGTTGACGCTAGAGGCATATGAGAATTCTAGACTTTACAAAGAGAAGACCAAGTTTGTGCACGATAAAGGCATCTTGAGGAAGGACTTCAAAGAGGGAGATAAAGTGTTATTGTTTAAGGCTCGTTTCACTTTCAAAGGGAAATTTAATACTCATTGGGATAGGCCGTACACAGTTACAAAAGTGCATGATTTTGGCATCGTGAAGCTTCTACATCAAGAGACTGGAGCTAAACTCAAGGTTAATGGACTTCTCTTAAAGCTTTACCATGAGAACCAGAAACGTCCATAAATCCCAAGTTGTTTCTTTCCTTCACTTATTTACTTACTTTTGCCTTATGATTGTTTATGACAATTTTGGGGCATTAGTTTGTTGAGTAAGTGTGGGGGAGAAACTAACCCAGTTGGAAAAGTAGCTTAGTTTTTAGTTTGATAGTAATTTTGAATTCAATAATATCCCCTTTTAGTTCTGTCTGTTGACTTCATTTTACTGTGATTGATCATTTTGAAGCATGATTTATCTTCAAGTTTGGGGAAGTTGCATATTGTTGATTGTGTTGCAATCTCATTCTTAAACTTATTTAGTAACTTGCAAAAGTTTTTCTAAGTATCTAGCCTGTGTTTTGTGTTTCTTTATCATGTTTTTCATTCCGTCTGAAAAATGTTCTATCTGTTGCTCTTTGAGTTTGGGTTACTTTCACCGTGGCATGCATCATGTCACCTTGACGATAGTCTCCTCTTAGTCTCTTTCTTTCTAGACATTCTCACGGCGGCGATGCACTACTATTTTGATCCATTTTCTCTCGGGTTATTTTCGCCAAGGCGTGCATTTCACGTCACCGCAGGGATGTATCCCTTTATCTTCTGTTTTTCCTTTCGAGATATTTTTGCCACGACAAAATCAAACTTTCGTCATGACAAAGATATAATCTGCGCAGGCTACGTTCTCATTTCTTCGATTTTGATTTAGCATTTTACCATTTTACCCTCAACTGCCCTAGATCATTTATTTACTCTTTCTCCCTCTTTTCGTCTTTTGACCCCTTATATTTGTTTAAACTCACCGTGTCTGTTTTCTTCTTTTCTAACCCTACTTCACTGCGGCAACGTTTCTCCGTCCCCATACTTCCACCTGTTTGTTTTCTCACCTAATAACCTTCATTTTTCCATTCTCTAGCTGTACAACTTTTTTGTCTTCTTTGTAAGTGTCTCATTTCCCTTATTCATCCATTTATTTTTATCTTATGTTGTTGTTAGTTAGGGCAAACCAGTGGACATATCGTCCGCTCTGGTATGTTTTGCTGCGGCGAAGTGGAGTACGTCGCGGCGAAGGTTGAATCAAATTCTTTGGTATGTTTCACTGCGGTGTAAATTATTTTGTTTTCTAATTAATTTGTTCATCTGCAAGAAATGACTCCAACTAAAAACCCTACCCCCTCTAATGAACTTGACTCACTAGACCCTACCCCCTCTAATGAACTTGACTCACTAGACATTGAATTTACTTTTGAGGAGTTATATGAGAAAATTGATGTCAGACCCCTAATCAAAGAATGACCATTTTCTCTCACCCCTCCTACCAACCCCTTTGTTCAACAACTTTATGCATCCCAACTAACTAGCCTAGTGAGGGAGCATACCCAAAGTAATGACAATTTCATTCGATATTTTTACACATATGCTTGGATCCACAACCGTTTAGCCATTGACTTTTATGGTATTAGGGAGCCCTATGCCTTCACCACCTCTAACATCCGCCACCATTTTGATCTTCCTCCCTGTCGCCACTGTCACTTTGAGCAATTAATCCACAATTATCCTCTGGCTGATGTTGCTTGCATGCTCTGTCACGAGGGTGGAGAGTGGCATCGGCCACGATATACCAAGATTTTCCTTAAACACTCCGAATTACGACCAGAGGCTCGGCCTTGATTGCACCTAGTATGTAACAACATCGCCTCAACCACCCACCTCGCCTATGTCACCAAATGTCGAGCCTTATATATTTACCTCCTAATGATTGATAGCCCAGTAAATATAGCTGACACTATTGCCTCCGCCCTGTATGACTCCGTCCAAGCACCCAAATTAACCAACACAATAGCCTTTCCTCACCTTGCTTCTGACATCTTTCCAGCACACAATGTCCCTAAATTTGATAACAATAGCTATTTCAACCCGGCCCTATTCTTTAGATATGACCGTCTTAAACACCCTACCCTTGCACCCCCCCTCCTATCCATTTCTTTGATATTGGTACAACCTCTGTAACCGATGCCCCTACTGAGCAACACGAGCCAACTCCAGAAGTCCCTGCACCTGTCACTTTAGCAACTCTTGCTACTCAGCTTAATGGACTCTCCATTGATCTTGACCAACTTTGTCATACTCTCATAGGAGAAATCTAAAATCGGATGTGATGAGAGGCCATATATGATTAGGATATGCGTTATTGTCGACGCGTTGATGCTTTACTAGGTGAATGCCTACAATTTCAATTACCCTCTGATAAGGATGATCCATTGCGCGGCACTGACACAGTTAGGGAGGGCACATCTACAGCACACCCATCTTGGTCTGGATAGTCTAGGTCCATAGTTAATTCACCTAGAGATCAATGTTGAGTCATTTGTATTTTATTTTGTTCTTTTATTTTTGAGTCTTAGGTTTGCTAGATACTAGATAAACATTTTGATGTCTTTTCTTGGTTGATCTAGCATGTGCTGAATATTGTATTTCTTTCATTGGCTATGGAGATATGATATCTGTTCATCCACTGTTTATCATCTACTCTAAATGATTGTGCTTTAATTCTTTCAATATTGCGGACAATATTGTGTTTAAGTGTGGCGGAGGAAACCAAACAATTTATTCATGCAACATTTTGGCCACTTTATTGTCATTTGTGGGTTATATTTTAAGTTTTCAAAGTGGTCCTTGAGATGTAATTTTTCTATTTTCTCTAAGTTTCTGTATACTTTCACTGCAGTGACAATTTTCCATATCATCACTTCACCACGGCCAAAACTTAAACATTTGTTTTTGCCACATTTCGCCGTGGTGAAAATTTTCTCTAACAAACTTCGTCATGGTTAACTTTCGATTTCGTCGCAGCGATAATTTTCCTACTCATCACTTCCCCACGGCCACCACTTAACCAATGCTCCTACACTGAGTTCTTAGTACTCCTGTGATTGAAATTTTGAAAAATTCAAAGTTTTACATATGCTTTTGGAAAACTATCAATGCTTTCAAAGTTTTACATATGTCGCGAGCAGCCACTGTCCAAGTACCATTGGTGGTGTTTGCCTTTTCCAAGTAAGGAGATCTGCAGTATATATAATATCCTTCTTAGATACTTATATTTTCTTGGGTCCTTTAGGATTAGTCTTTTAATTGTTCTTAAAATAATAATAAAAATGTTCTTTCTTTTTCCCTCTATTAGGAACAAAATTCCTATTATAAAGAACATTACTATTATAAGTAGTATTTCTATCAGAAAAACCTAAACCACTTTTGTCATCTGGATGTCTATAACTTCTAATAATATTATTCATCCTTTTTGTTCTTTCTGTAAATTTTGATAAATCTGCTAAAAGACTATTAATCCTTTGTTTTAAATTATTAATCTCCTTAGATCTATCTACAGTCACTTTCTTTTTCATATCGTCTACTTATTTCTTAAGGTAGACATTTTCTTCTTCTAAGAGTTTTGTGTTCTTAGAATTTTCAACAAATTTCTTTTTTAACAACGTATATTGTTTTAGAATCCCATGTGAATCTTGTAACAGTTCTAAATAAGCATGCTGAAGATCAATAAAGCCAGAGATTACCAAATCATCGATTTTGCCTTCAGCTACCAAGCATATATTTGCTTGTTCTGATGATTCTAATTTGGATTCAAATTCAGACGAATCCAAATCTTCCCATGTTTCCATCATGCTATTTTTGTTTTCTTGACTCTTCTTTTGTTTTCTTTTGAGCAAGAGGCATTAAGACTTGTAATGTCTTAGTTTATCACACTCATAGTAGACGATAGAGCTTTTCTCATTCTTCAAATTGTCTTTGCTAATATTTTTAAAAGAGGAGTCTTTGTTTCCCTTTTTCTTTTTCCATATCCTTCTAATTTTTCTTGAAATGAAGGATAACTGATCATCATCTTCACTTGAATGTTGTTCAGATTCACTAGCATCATCATTCTTAATTTCTCTAATCTTAAATGCTTTTAAAGATGTACTTTTATTTTTCTGCATCTTCTGATTCTTCTGACCATCCTTCAATGCAATAGATTTATCCCCTTTTGGTTTATCTTCCACATCAAGCTCTACTTCATGGATTTTTAGTGAACCAAGGAATTCCTCTAGCTTTAGCTTGCTTAAATCTTTGGTCTCTTGTATTGTTGTTACTTTGGGTCTCCATCTTTTTAGAAGACTTCTGAGGATCTTTCTGACATGGCCTTCACTATCGTAGATTCTCCCCAGAGCTTTAAGTCCATTAATAATTGTTTGGAATCGTCCAAACATTTGATCAATAGACTCATCATCTTTCATTTTGAACAGCTCATACTAATGAACAGGAAAACCAATCTTGGATTCTTTCACCTGGTTTGTGGCTTCATGTGCAATGGCTATTGTGTCTCACATTTCTTTTGCAGATTCGCATCCATGAACCTTATCATATTTACTTTTTCTTATAGCATAACTTAAAAAGAACTTGGCCTTTGATTTTAATTGAACACGAGCTTTCTGATCAGCTGACCATTATTCATGAGAGATGTTTTTCCCTTCATAGTCTGTTGGAATATATGGACCACTTTCAATAATATCTAAAAGATCAATATGAGTGGATTCTATGAACAGTCGCATCCTGTACTTCTAATAATGATAATCTTCGCCATTGAATACAAGGGGTCATGAGACGAAGGCACCTTCAACTATAAAAACATATGATTCAGTCATGGATCTTTGTCCTCACTTTGTAATAGTGTTTCTTGGAAACTTAAGCTCTGATACCAACTGAAGTAAATCACTTATTAATATAGAAATCACGTATAATATGTAAAATACATAAAAAGGGGGTTGAATTATGTAAAATTATCTAAAATAGTTATCTTTTGAATCTTCTTCTTGGTTTTCTTGAAAACTTAGATGATTACAAAAACAACGCTCTTAATTTGTTTGAGTAATGCAATAGTGGAAGTAGTATCTTTTCTTCTAACAACAAGAAATTAAAGAGATAAGAGTTATAGAATATGACACCGTGATTTATACTGGTTCACCCCTAACCTTTGGGCTACATCTAGTCCTTCGAGTTTATCTAAGATTTCACTATCTCTTTAACTTTACAAGTAGTATTTATACTCTTCCAGAGCCTCTTCAGGTCTTTTTCATAAAGTATTCTTTATCTGTTATCTTAGCCTCTTCAGGCTCTAGCCTTCCATTCACTTGAAAAAATATTGTTCGAGCTTTTCTAAACTCACGCTACAGGTATTCTTGATCTCTATCTTCCTTCTTTTTATTCAGGATATTTTTTGTATACTCACTTGATTATAGAATTATTTCGTGTAAGTAAAAGTAAGTAAAAAGCTATTTTGTTTATGACTACACTGATATTTATAATCTAATTCACCAATGGTCTTCTTAAAAAACTGCTTGTCGAATCTTCAGAGGCCTGTTATTAGTTGAGTCCTGTAAATAACCCCAACTAACTAACTTTCGTTGTAGTTTATATCATCTTGATTTGATTTGTATGCTTCATCTTATCTCATCCCTTCATCTTATGTCTTCGCATCATCTTATGACTTCGCATCATATTATGACTTCGCATCGTCTTATGTCTTCGCATCATGTTATGACTTCGTATCATCTTATGACTTCATATCATCTTATGTCTATGCTTCATCTTATGTCTTGTGACTTCTTCTTATGTACATTTATCTTCACACTTAATAAACCCATCAAAACAATTCGCACACTTCTATTATTATTATTATTTGACTTTCATCAAAATCAGTAGAAGAAGGGAAGTCTTCTTGACTTAACAATTAGTCTTTGTTACAGTTTACTGATCTTTGATTCAGGAAGCACATAATTATGTTGTTACATTGTTAACTCCTATTTCCTTAACTTTATATAAACATAGCTTAAAATTCTTAAGTTGTTTGCACATTATCTAGTGTTTTGGCTACTTTTAGGTCAAATATTAATACCTGTATCATTGCATTTATATGGTCCTGCATCAATGGGGCATTGCATTTATATATTAGAGCATGCTAAAATATGTAAACTAAGAAGTGTTTCTTCATGATAACATAAAGTATTAGAGATGAAAGTGTTCGTATTGCTTTCTTAATCACAATTTATGCCATCTTCTAGTACTTTTGGATTGATCAGGAGCTCTAAATTATGAGCATTTAGGGGACCTTCTTTTCCCCAGTAGATTTTAAAAATAGTTAACCATTTCATATTTAATCATAGGATCTTCTATAATTATATTTCCATCTTTATCTAGTGAGAAAACAATTTGCAAATAGCTCTTAAAGCTATCACTATGTTAAAGAATATTAGTTCTATGGCCATTTTGTAACTGTAAATCCTTTCATTAGTCTTTAGTATCAATTTGCAATCCATAGTATGCTTGGCATCCTGCAGAATTGGAAAGATGGATTAGATCATATGGGGGTGTATATATGATAAGTGATACATCCTACCAATTGAAAAGTTGAACCATTGGTTAAGTAAATCTCTATAATACATTTTATAAGAAATGATAAGCTGATAACAATAACTCGTAGATAATGCAAAGCATAATAATACATTTTGTAAGAAACAACAATTCGTCAACAACAAGCTAATAAAAACATAATAATACATTTTGTAAGAAACAACTCGTAGATAATGCAAAAAATAACTTCAAATTCCTACAAAGCATCTACAATATTATTACAACTTAGCCTAGTTGGAGACCTGGAGATGAACCCTTAATGTCTCCAGTGCTATCTTTACTGCTTCCACCATTGTTTCCCTCTACTATTCCCAATCCATGGCTTTTACCATTTCTTTATATGCAACATCCATGCTTCTCTTTGACTCAAATGCATCTTTATGACATTCTTCCATGCAAGCTTGTAGATTCAGTGTCTTAACCTCATAACAACTAATCTGCTTCTCTAGCACAAAATGCATCTCTTTCGTACATGATACTTCTTCTTGTAATGACCTAAGGTCATTCTCAGAAACCTTAGAAGTAGCTACTACTGCTTTGTGACGGCGAGAATCATTGTTAAATAGCAACTTCTTGCTGTCATAGATGTCAATGAATTTTTCAAAACATAGGTCCTCAACCATAGACCCCTCTATTTGGGCAAGTTTAGATAAGAGTTGTATGAATACCTTTACACCTTTAGCAAAAAGCTCATAGTCAAGTTATAGACGTCTAAAGGTTTTAAAAGTCATTTCTGCAATATTTTGTATCTTATCATGATCAACCACATTCATGGATTCAAGAATGCAAAGCAGCCCCTCACCATACAAGAAGAGAGCATACTTTTAAAACAGTAACCTTTCGTCTACAACTTGCTACTATTTTTAATGTGGTAAAGTTAAAAAAAAAATGCTAAGTATAGGCTAACATTATTTTTAATGTGTTAGAGTTAAAAAAAATGCTATTATTTTTATTAAGGCCTAGACATAGAGTTCTTGATAATTTATTACGGTTCCTTATCCAAATACTTATGGGAATTAGCATTTTATAGATGTAGAGAGTAGTCTGTAAAGTTGACAAGTGTACTTGTGACAAATAGGAAAGGGTATAAATATAAATTCATCAATTTGTTCAAAATGCGGAGCAAGCTCTACTAGTTAAATTCACTATAGTGTAGATTGAACCGTTACTGTTATTTTTAATCTCATTATCGTAAAATATTAAATATGAAATGTACTATGGTTTTGTATAATCATTTATCTATGTTTTGCATATCAATGTACTATGGTTCTGTATACTCATTTATCATTTATGTCGATTCGATAATTGCTAGAATTATTTTCTCCCCGTTAAAAGAATTTTCAATATTTGATTGAACCCAAGTTTTATATATTATTCAGTGGCATTTTTATAGTTTTTTTTGTACTTTTTGGCTCTTTTTGTTAGATATTGTGCTTAATTTATTCCAAGTGTGCTTGTTTTGAATTAACATAGTTTGAGGGTAAAATTGTCATAATTCATTAGTAATTTCACTCACTTCATTTATAGGACAATTGATATTACAAACTATTCTTTTTCTTTGCAGGACACTCAAGAAGTAGAGTAAGGAGTGAAGACCAAGAAATTGCTGAGCCATTAAATCAAGGAAGAAGACCCTTGGGGATAAGTTAGCCGCAACGAACTTTTTACGTCGCCACCGCGAAAGATGTGAATCAACAACCAAATGCTTTCAGGAAAATTTGGCCACGGTAAACCCATCACTTTACCGCAAAAAAACCTTCAGATCAAATACTCAAACCCTTTGGGAAAATTTGGCCCGTGACAAACTCCTCACTTCGCCATGGAGAAAGCGTCAAAACAACAACCTGAAGCTCGAGTTATTTTTGGAAACTCCATTTACCCATCCTTATGACCCAACCTGAATATCATTAAAAACCCCTATTTGGGGATAAGTAGCAGATGGGAGGCGGCAGAACATAATTCCTACACTTTTCCTTCATCATTTTCTCAAGAAAAATGTCTCCTTCTCCTTCCATATTTTCTTTCACTGTTAAACCTCCATCATGGGTGATTCAGAAGCATTCTGGGTTGTGAAGTTTCTGAGTACTATGAGCAGCTAGGCATTTCTTCTCCTCTTGAAAGTCAGCGATGGCTAGAGTTTAATGGGCTGAAAAAGGGGAGTAACTTAATCCATAGTTCAGCTACGAGTTTATATATCCTAGGTCTAGGATTTATGATTTGTAGACAAGCTATTTGATTATAGTTTTAATCAAATGTTGGATATTCATTATGTGTTGGATGGATTGGTTATTGTAGAATTTTGAGCTTAAATGTATAAAGTTGCATAAATGTCTATTTGAAATCTTTTTTATTTTCTATTATCTTGCATGGTTATGTTTGATGTTGAGATGATTTTAGATTACTGACTAATCTTACTACACACACTAAGAGCACTTAACGGGATGTTAAAAAATGAAGTTTCATTGATTAAGATCCTAGACTTGAAAAGTCTTTCAGGGTTCACATTTTTTAAACTTAGCGATTTTTACTCTCTCTTTAATCATTTCGAACAATGATGGCCAAAACTCACTTTCAAGAGGACTTTATCATTATATAGTCTTTGTGTTTTTCATCCTTCAGTTTTATATCTCCCTAAAATCCAAAAACATTTGTTTTTACATTTAAATTAGTTCTATCAATTAGTTCGAAAATTAAAAACTCCCTTTCCTCCTAATTAGTTTGCATAACATGACATAGGTTAATTTAGATTCAATTGTTTAGGTTTCGGTTAAGTGAACAACCCTAGGTTGCACCCTATAGAGAAATTCTTGAAATTCTTTGATTCAGCCTCCAAGAGCTTAATGTAATAAAGGGTAAATCAATATCATATCTGTACCTAACACCTTGATCCAACTCTGTTTTGTGTCAAAACCAACTTATTTTGGATATTAACATACATAAAATGAGCAGAACAGTACGTCATAGGAAAGAGCTATGTGTAGTCCATTTTTCACCTTCAATTTTGTAATTCTCCCATACCAAGTTATGATGACAATCTATTTTGATAGCGATTCAATCACTCTGCATGAGAGCATAATAGATTTCCATATTTTTCTATATAAACTGCATTGAATTTGGGATGCATAGATATTTTCCTAGTCTGTATAGGTTGGGGAGTTTAAGTTTAAAAGCAATCTATAGTGTGTGACCAAGGGCAATGATGCTTGCACCATACAATCTTGTGTGATTAGGGGCAATGATGCTTGCACCATACAATCTTCTACCAATCAACTTTAAGGGTTAGTCTGACCAGTCTCTGTAGAGCTTCCAGGTCACCGATTTGATTTAAAGGACCATAAGGGTCCAAGTATTTTTCCAGAAATTGATTAGTATTCCATTACCAACCTGACTGAAGCAAAATTTCATGACAGCTGAGGCATTTTATGGGATTGGAAATTCCAAATGCATCTATCATTGATATGGTATTCATATTCCCATTTAGACCATGGTGACTTCATATCTTGAATCAACCTCCAAATCTTTTTTGAGAGCAGCATCTGATTCATTTTTTTATAGAGATAATTACTAAACCTTCATGTTTCTTAAACTAACAAACTTCAAACCATTTGACTTTATTCCTTTTGTTTCCTAGTCTAGAGATAAATGGTAATTAGTTTTTAAAAATTTTGTCAGTGGCCTTTGTAATGTCTTTAAGGAAAACTAGAGATCATATAGGGTGTATGTATAGAGCGGACGGTTCTCAAATGCTCTTCTCTTAAGTGAACCCTTTAAAGCTTTAGACATAGAGAAGTACCATTTTTTTAGAACTATAGATTCTGAAAATAACATAATCAATATATTTGCGAGTTGTATTCTTGACCTGCCTTTGGTGCTAAGCTGCTTCATGAATCACCATCAAAATCCTACTAACACTTCAGGGAGTGGTCTTCTTGTTCTATATGTTAGCTTTGTAAAAATTTATTCTGTTTGTTCCTATATGTATCATAGATTTATGAGCTTTCAACTACAGTAACCTTCAAGTCCAATTATCATTTCCATGCACATTTTGTAAATGAAACTATGCATGCATTATATTTGTGCTTTTTCCTCCTACTTTCATGTGTAAGTGTCCAAAATTAGTTCCTTTTATGCAATAGTTTTGCAAGCTTGATATGATGCTAAAGTTTCTATAAGTCCAGGTGAACATTCTTTCAACTTTTAATTCACTAGAGAATAGGCAGAAGTTTTATTTATGATGGAAAGAAATGTGGCATCCTTCATATTGATCTTAGTTGTTGTCTAATAAGTTAGATATTGTACTAGTATGAGGTGCATTAACTTGACACATTCTTTTTCAGATCTGATGTTTTAAGTCAGTTCATGCCTTTGGTTGGGAAGGACTGGTCACAATCTGGTGTGGCTAAACTATTTTCTGCCATTAAGGTATTTTCTTTTTCTGGTTTCATTATAATTGGATGTTCAACTTATATAGTTGATTCTTCATTTCTCCAATGATATGATTTACTTTCTATACAAGCATTTCATGATTTGTGAAACTTGCTTCATTTAGTCTATAACTTAGATCCTAGGAAAGAATTATGTGCCAAGTGTCTCCTACATGATACCCATTCCTGTCTACTAATTTCTATTCTCATCTAATTCATGTCTCTAGAAAATGCTATGGTCGGTCTAGGAGAAACACAAAGGGGTAAGAATGAGAAAAACTGGAACATTTAGTTAAGCAGAAACACCTTGATGGAATCTTTAAAACCTCCCCTATTTCTGTAGCATCCTTTATGTACTAGACTGTTACCTAACCATCAAACGGATTAGTGGCATCACCAATGCATATTGTTGATCACCTCTACATGTCGTCTAAAGCAATGGATGCTACCCATATAGATCAATATACTGCATTTATTAACTCCTTCCTAGTAAGTAATTCACGATCGTTAATTGATTTGTTTACACCTTTTTACAAACTTTCCTGACATCCTCTATATCAGATATGAGCAGTTAGATTTTTTAGTTGTATTTATTGTGGTTCTTGGGTTGATTAGTTGGTTTGTTATGGAGCTGGACTTGGATATTGAATTCTAGTTTTCTACAGGAAAATGCACATTAATAGTAGTTGCTCATGTTCTCATGTTCAGGTGAATAGTAGTGTTGCTATTCATTGTCATTTTTAGCAAAGAGAGCCAAATTGAATCTAGACCATCCCTCCCAAAGTTAAAGATCTGAGCTTGTTGTTAATGTTGCTCTTTTTTGTTTGATAGTGTTTGAGTTTTAACTGGGACTTCTATGTGGTTGGATGCTTGGAAAATGTAGGGTAAATTTATTAGGTTGTTGTTTTCAGTTCTGAGATTTCTTTACTTGAATATTCAAATATATAATTTAGCTAGGTTTAGTGCTAATTGTTAAGTCAAGAAGACTTCACTTCTTCTATTGATTTTAATGAAAATTAAATAATAATAATAATAATAATAATAAAAGTGAGTGAACTATTTTAATGAGTTTATTAAGTGCGCAGATAAATGTAAGTAAGACAAAGTCATAAGACTAAGATGAAGTCTTAAGATAAAGCAAAATCATAAGACGAAGCGAAGTCATCAGATGAAGCGAAGTCATAAGACAAAGTGAAGTCATAGAACGAAGCAAAGATATAAGACGGTATAATCTACAATGATAGTTAGTTAGTTGGGGTTGGTTATAGGACTCAACTAATAACAGATCTCTGAAGATTCTACAAGCAGTTCTTTTCAAGAAGATTGTTGGCGAATTAAACTATAAATATCAATGTAGTCATAGACAAAACAACTTTTTTTACTTACTTTTACTTACCTGAAATAACTTTGTGATCAAGTGAGTATACTGAAAAAATATCTTGAGTGAAAAGAAGGAAGGAAGAGATCAAGAACACCTATAACGTGAGTTTAGAAAAGCTCAAACAATATCTTTTTAAGTGAAAGGAAGGCTAGAGCCTGAAGTGGCTAAGATAGTAGATAAAGAATACTTTGTCAAAGAGACCTGAAGAGGCTCTAGAAGAGTAGAAATAATACTTGTAAAGTTGCAAGATAGTGAAATCTCATATAAACTCTGAGAACTAGTCGTAGCCCAAAGGTTAAGCCAGTATATATTGCGGTGTCATATTCTCTAACCCTTATCTCTTTAATTTCTTGTTGTTAGAAGAAAAGATACTATTTTCATTGTTGAATTACTCATACGAATTAAGTTTGTTGTTTTGTAATCATCTAAGTTTTTAAGAAAATCAAGAAGATTCTAAAGATAACTATTTTAGATGATTTAACACAATTCAACCCCCCTTCTTGTGTATTTTACATATTATACGTGATTTCTATATTAACAAGTGATTTACTTCACTAATGTTAATGCTAACAAGGGACCGACATCTCAAAATTTGGGAGATCTATAGTGCCATTAGATGGTGTTTGATTGTTATACTAACAATCTTGTCTGCTTGTTGCTTTGTTCACAACCCAGACAATACGTCCTAATGAATAAGAAAAGTCATAAGTTTTTAGAAAGAATAGTAACGGTAAATTTCACTCGATAGTATCAATCTTATGATTACCTGTGGAACAATAATAGACGTTACAAATGGAAACTATTCAAGAGTGTTTATAAAAAGAAATTCTCTAATATCAGGAACACTCTACATTCTAGAATTCTCTTAGTAACCAACTTGCCACAAAGTGCTCTCAATAAAGACGATTCAATCCTCTATTATCTAAATCAAATCTTTCTCACTTTCATTTCATATCTCATTTTTAATATCTTCTACATACTTGTTGGACCCCGTTTCTAGAGCCCAACTATCTGGAATATAAAAAGATGTGAACGTATTACCCTATAAGGTTATTTCTATGTGATCTCTCTAGCTAAAACCAGTTTCGATAGCGGAATCATAAATTTACTTCCTCCCAGCAATTGTAACTCCATGTCTATAGTTTATTTTGAAATAATAATCGTCTCATTCAGAGCTCTACAAATCAAGATATGATTAAAATACCGAAGTATGTTCAGTAAAACAATCAATTCATGCTCTTTTAATCGTTTCCCTCACTTTCTCTCCTTTAATCTTTTTGGAATTGACTCCAATGGATACCAAAATTCTATGTAGAGATAGAAAAATAAGTTAGGAATCTTTTAGATCAATAATCACTTCATTTGGTGATTGGATGATGGAGTTATGGCCAAACGAGTCAAACCTGGTTATGTCCTCAATCATATTGTACCTATCTTAGGACAATTGACATAACTTTCACTAGAGAGATCGGATTAATGTTCTCTTAGGATGGTTTTGAAGAGGACTTCTAGATCTTGCCAAAAGAGATTTTTTCCATTTAGAGGGTCAAAACATGAGTTCTCCATGGCAAACTCAATGTTTCGCTGCGATGAAACCAGGAAATATTTCCCAGGACCTTTCGGGAAAAGTTCACTGCAGCAAACTAAATGTTTCGCCGCGGCGAAATCATAAAATATTTCCAGGGACCTCTCAGGAAAATTTCACCGTGGTTAACCTATAACTTCATCACGGTGAAGTCAAGAGATGGAGATGAAAACACCTTTTGGGAAAAGTTCACCACGGCCAAGTCTGACTTCGCCGGAGCAAAACCTTCTAACCTGCAACTCTAACTTAACATTTCAACACTAAATTTCACATACAGTTCATATCAATTCATCTACTATGTACTTTTGTTAAATTCTTAAATCTCCCCTCAAATAATTAATCCTATACAACCCTTCCAATCTCTAACATGTTATTCTAAACCAAACAACAATTTACAATCACATACTCATTCCTCTTTCACAACCATTATCATACATAATAGCAAATCCTCAAATTATCATTCTTATTGCTAAAAAAGTAAATATTTAAACAAGCTTTAGTTACATATCAACATACACATCACAAACTTCAAACAAAATACCAAAGATGCTCATGTTTGATATGTTTATAAGGCTATCCAAAAATGTTCATTAACTTAGTACAAAAGTCTCTAATTATCTTGGAGTTTTTGGTGCCTTACAAGGATTTGCTAATCGTCTTGTTCTGCACTTGGGAAGTTGAAAAAGAATGGGTTGAGCTATACAACTCAATGGATAATATATTTATAGCCATCGGCAATTGACCATAATTCAAGCATATGTATAGGTATAGTTACCAATTTAAGAATTCTTAATCCATTCTAGCAATTCAAGCATTAATCAAATTAGCTCAAAATTCATAACACATAACATAAACTTTAGCCATTTAACACCACACTCGAAAGCATTATATTTGATAATTAAAAAATGCAATGCACAAACAAATGGCTCTAGAGTTCGGTGGAACGAAGCAGAGAAACTGAAGTTTACTCCGTGAACAAAACGAGTACGATTTCTGAGGACCTCGTGGCCTCAAGCGGGCAGCTAGGAGAAGGCTATAGGTCAACGTGCACATGACTAATGAAACAAGTTCCTCTCTTTCCCAATCACAAACAAATTTCATGCTCAATACAATCAAACACAAATTCCTAATCTCATGCTTCTTTTACTTTTTCTTCTTTTCTTTTTATACAAACATCATAACCTTTTCAACGCATAACATAATCATAATTCATTATACATTTTCAACATTCACAATGATTTCAATTTCAAGAAATCCAATGCAAGCAAATCAATACACACACATAAGCAAGAATTTGCACAATTACATAATAACTATAAATACATTACCCGCCTAATTGGTTTATAAAATCCAACTCAATTGTGTCTTGCCTCTTGCTCTTAAATAGGGTTTTCTTGGTTTCCTAAAACAAACCAATTTCTCATTCAACCCACATTCAAATGGAAATTCATAAAACTTCAATAATCCAAAGTAAATATTTGAACCTAAACTTAACTTACCCATAATGTATCTAGGATAGAAAACTAAAACCTAGTTTAGAAATTCATGAAATATCATATGGGTTTCTCTTCTCCTCTTCTTTCTTCCAACATTAACCCATTTCTCTCTTTGATCTCTTTTATTTTTCTACCCAACCAAGAAGAAGAGATGAAACTTACCTTAAGAAGCTTGATTTCTCTTCTTCCTTCTTCTTTCTCCTTCTCCACAAATTTTCTCCTTCTTTCTTTCTTCTCCACGTTTT
>JAOSBN010118720.1:0-35204 GCA_027563595.1 Erythroxylum suave | reverse complement strand
AACACATAAATCACATTATTGCACATCTCACATTATTTCACATTTCACATGCAATACACTTAATTATTCATATTATGTATATGTAATGCACATGAGACTCACTTTCCATTTCTTACTTTGTTATGACCGAGTGCCTTTTTATCTACCCCATATCCCTTGTGGATACCGAGCTGTATCAGATGATGTCATATAGCCCATATCCCTTGTGGATACCGAGCTGTATCAGATGATGTCCCATATCCCTTAGTGGATACCGGGTACATTCATAACAGAGCCGAAGGCTCTTATCACATTCTGAGCTTTAAGCTCTTTTACTGGCAACTCTGGTCACAACTGCCTTTATGTTTCATGTATTCATGTAATGGAATGCATCAGTCACATTTGTATGTTCTCATTCAATCACTTTCCCCTATCATCGGAACTTAGTCCGACATTCAACATTTAAGTTGAGAATCATATTTTCATTCATATGCAAAGTGCACTTTCAGAACACATTTAACAATCACCTTGAGAACATATAGTTCATCCAATTAACATTCAATGAGCACTTCAATATTCAACCAAAATCACAATCATCGAAACCTCTTGTCCGTAAACCAACACAATCAATCACATTCATATAAGCATTTAGTAGTTGATCAATACCAAAAATTGAACCAAACAAAACAAACAATGCAATGAGACCATCTAGGTCTACTCACAGTACGCTCCAGATTAGCATTAGCTTCAATGATCTGGAAACATTTGAATGCAGATGTTTATCCTACACATCAATATGCCAAACACATGATGCATACACACATTAAATATTGCACAATTATAAGTATGCATTTATGCACAAGTGTGTATACGGAATATGTACAATGCATGTTCATGACAATTCCGGGTATCTTTTCAATTTTGACACTATATCCATATTCACATTTTATCACTCAATTACTCGTTATTTCGATTGTAGCATTATTTGCTCTCATAATTTACAATTTCTCATTCACTTTAACTTGATACCCATTTCTCCTATGCTTTGAATCACAACTTCAATCATATGAATATCCTTATTCCAAAGCAAACTCATTCCTTCGGTACATTGATATCAACAATTCATTCACTACTTTACCGATATAATCCCATAATATTCCAGTCATCAATCCAAAGAAAATCACTATGTACCGCACACTAAATCTCCTCACTCATTCTCCAGCACATAAGAATATCACTGTTCTTAACCATTTAGCAGTGAACTAACGTGCATGCTTCATTTCATGCAAAAATTACATAATCATAACAAGCTCACTTGTTTGAAGCTCCAAATATTCACGAAATCACGTAACCCTAATCTCTGATGTACCCACGTACATCAACTTGAAAATGGATAGGGAGATTCAGTCTTTGCTGGAATGGAAGAAAAGACTATCCAAGTAGAAGTGGGGACAAACAGAAAAAAATATGGTTTAACTTCGGTGAAGATTTGAAGAAAAGCTTTGGGTTAGGGGATTTCTAAAGAAAGAAGTTTTCAAGAAGAGATAAAGACAAGGACAGTAGCTTGTCTTTTATAGGCAAATAAAGATTTGAACCACCTACGAAACCTGTCCAATTCTTATCCACTTATCCACTTCCCTTTATCCAAACTCACTTAAGTATAATTTATACTTAAGTTATGACTCAGTAATACCACTGCAATCACAAGTCATACCCTCTTACTTACTTTCAGACTTTTCCTATAGCACATTATTTCGGGTCAACTTTACGTTCTCTTCTTGACCTTGACACTGACGTCATTTAGCAACACTTTCCTTTAGAAACATGTTCCTCTATGTCTTATGTTTCCGTTGACACCAAAATCAATCAATTTGGTTCTGTCCTCAATCATACTGATCTTATAATTCTATAACTCTCTTGAAGACCATAACGACAGATTTTATCTTCTGAATGGTCAAAATGAGGTAGAAGATAAGTACAGATGAAGCCAAATGAAAAGGCAGACCAAATGGAAAAAGACAGACGAAATGCAATAAGCAGAAGAAGCGATAAGCAGACGAATGGAAAAGCAGACGAATGCCAAATAATTAGGCAGACGAAATTCAAAACATAGACGATACGCCAAAAGACAGACGAAGTGTCTAAAGGCAGACAAAATGAAACACAGATGATACGCCAAAAGACAAACGAAGTTTCTAAAGGCAGACGGAATGAAACACAGACAATAGGCCAAAAGATAGATGAAGTGTCTAAAGGCAGACGAAATGAAACACAGGCGATGTGCCAAAAGACAGGCGAAGTGTTTAAAGGTAGACAGAATGAAACATAGACGATATGTCAAAAGACAGACGAAGTGTCTAAAGGCAGACGGATTGAAACACAGACGATAGGTGGTCAACACGGACGATAGAAAAGTCAACCATAGACGATAAAATACAGACGATATGTGGTCAACTTAAGACGATAGAAAAGTCAACTACAGACGATATATGGTTAACTTAAGACGATAAAAAAGTCAACCACAGACGATATGTGATCAACTTAAGATGATAGAAAAGTCAACCATAGACGATAAAACACAGACGATCAGTGGTCAACTTAAGACGATAGAAAAGTCAACCATAAATGATAAAACACAACAATATGTGGTCAACTTAAGACAATAAAAAAGTCAACCACAGACGATAAAACACAGACGATATGGTCAACTTAAGATGATAGAAAAGTCAACTATAGACGATAAAACACAGACGATACGCAAAACACAGACGATGCACCTTTCCTTGCGTCTGTGTTTTCCTTTCGTCCGTGTTATGATGTCATCATAGACGATAGGTGAAACAAAGATGATATGTCTATGCCCCTGAACATCTCCCCTCTTATTAAGACCATAACTTTCTACTCCACCATCTATAACTCCCATACTAGATATTCTCAGCAACCTTCTTCAACAAAATTTTCTTCGCTAAGTCCAACACTTAAATTTTATTTCTAGTCTTCCTATTCCATTTCATTCTAATCATTTGCTATGAACAAAATTTTCAATCTATCCTATCACTATACTCGAAATGTCAATGAGTGCATGTACAATTATTTTCATATATGAAAAGACTCAAATTTACATGCATGTATGCTGACATTCCGCTGAGTTTGAAATGCAAATTTTCTAACTCTCACATTCTTATTCTCTCCATTATTGAAATCTGGGTTCCAACCCTTAATATGGGGATGAGATGTTACATAGTTGGTGAAGGCGGATGCTTTGACTACTACTATAAGGTCCTATTACTCTCTTTCAAATCATTCACCTTATTACAGAGTTAGGTTATACAGTTCATTAACCTCTTTATTGTGATCTCAAGCTGAACGACTCTCTGATTTGATGTGGACCCCTTATTAGCTCCAGCTGTAGTGGATGTGGAGGATTACGAATAACTTTTATTTGTAAATGAATTTAAGCCCCAAATCCTTCCGCGACGGTTCCTACCACCCACTACATCAAGATATGTCTGACTCTTATCACCAGTTCTAGAGTTGTGAGATTGTTGTTCAATGCTTTCTCATATTTTTTCGTATAATTATAATTATCTATCTTAATAACTGATAATTTTTAAGAATCAATATTAAAATATAGATTTTACATACATGAAGTTACCTACATCGGGTATTAACAAAGGTCACACCATTATGTTTCTTAATGTGGGTATGCAAAAAAAGCTGACGTAGTGTAGGATTCTTGCTCATAGACTTCTCTTGCATCAAAATAAATTGTTATAAGTGAACTATAATTTACAAAAATTTCGGTAGAGTTTCTTCTATTTTTTATGATATTTACCTTCTGTTAAACAAAAAAATTTACTCAACAACACAGCCATTAATGGCACCAGACATTTATAACATTATTATTCTCCATAACACACATATATTTTCATTCTATATTTCATACTTGAAATTACATTGAAATCAAATTTCATACATAAAAATACAAAAATCAGAATATATGTGTAAAGTTTTGATACTTACAAGTTTCTCTGTATGCACCTAGTGGGTCATAGATCCTCTAGTGTGTATGAGTAGACCCTCTCACTCCAGTCCTCCACGTTTATTTGCACAATCGCACTCTGAAATAGACATTACCTTAGGTGATGCCCAATACTACTGCCAACAACTTCATATTTTTTCAGATATATAAGGAGGTCGTACACCATTTTTGTGCATTGAAGCAAGAAAGTCTTTATAATGTGTACAAGCTTGCCTCTTTCGCACATTATAAATTACAACATCAAATTATAAATCTCAAAAATATTCTTTCTGAAAAAAAGAAGAATATATTATAAGTACTTATAATCTACAATACTAATCTAATTAATGTATAAAATTAAAAGATATTAACGAATGTATTTTTTGTACCTTAAACTCCTATTAATAAAAATCCTTTGTCACTTAAGAGATATTCTTCCATATAACCCTCAAGATCTATCCTCTCGTTGAACTTAGATGAGATATTTCTGGAGCACGTTTCAAATCGAATCAACCTAATATATAAACATTTTTAGATCATTTTCAAATTAAAACATATAAATTAAGTATAAACCTATGATGTTTTCATGCATGTATTACAAAATTTTTAGAACTTCACTCATATATTGTTGACAATTGTGATGTAAGTTCTTCCATCAACTACCTTAACTCCAGATTGGAGGTCGCCTCCTTCATCCGCAATGTTTACCCTTGACATCTCTATTAATATAGGGGTGGTGGATGGTGTAGGGGAGGTGGATTGTGTAGGGGTGGTGCTAGATGGTTTAATAGTAGGTAGGGAATGTGACTCTATAGGGGCTATAGGTGGGGAAGTTGATGCCCTATTTGGATTTGCACTAGATGGATTTGCATCACTTGATTATGTAGCATTTGTAGATGTGATGATTCAGTTGGACAATCATTGGCTCCTCTATATCGTAGTAACTTGAACCTTAGTCGCATCATGTCCTGTTTTCTCTTCTATGTCATATTTTAAAGCTAAAATTCACATTTTATTGATTATTCCACTAATAGAACAATATGAATTAAATATATAACAATATAATGTTAAAGAAATAATAAATTTATCCATATATTATTCTATTACTTATAGAAATTAATCGTTATCATCATTTAATTGTAAATCAAAATCATCATCATCTTCTTTTTTTAAAGAATTAAAATCAAACTCATGCTTCTCTTTAGATCTGTCACCTTCCTTATCTTCTCTAGATGAAATTTCAACATATTCATTATTAGGATCGTTCAAAGGTTCATTATCTCCATATGTTCCACATGCATTTATTTCATGAATATCTTCCTGAAACGCTTCACTTTCAATTCTCTGGTTTTCTTCTTTTCTGTGCGATTCAAAAACACCTCTAGGTTTGAATTTACAAATGGCCAACCAATCTAACTTATCTCATTGTAAGCTAGGAAAAGGGACATAATACACTTGGATCACTTGCATCACCAACATGAAAGGTTCAAATTAAATAAATCTTCTTCACTAGTTGATTCCAACTAGATTGTGTCGACTATGCACTTTTGTTCCAACATTAGGAGTTGGATCAAACCATTCACACTTAAATATCACACTCTATTTTATTAGTAATGTAGGGTACTCAATTTCAAGTACCTTAATATTTTTACTATAGTAATCCATCAATTCTTCTTGTATGTAAACCCCACTATTTACAATTACTATGTTATGACCATGATATTCTGTATAAAATTTGTATCCATTAACAAAGAACACCACATACGATTTAATAGTTCATAAAGGTCCTTTTGCAAGATCACATATGAACTTATTCTTATTGCATTTTCTGAGGCCTACATAAAAAATCATATTAAATAGTATAATGACATTTAAATATTTTGATATGATAATTCAACCGTTTCAATTATTGCAAGTGAAAACTTACATATTTCTCGAACCATCAAGGAAAGTATCTTTTAACTTCTTTATTGATGTCATCCTGTGTTATGTCAGGCATTAGCTTATGTAACCATTCCTTGTATAATCTAAAAGCATTATTATGTAGTTGTGAACAACACTAACTGCAAAAATCCCTTGCAATTTGCGTAAGATAACTGGAATTTTCCTTTTTAGTTTTTCCATTTTAGTCAACTTTATTTTAGATGATGTTAGGCTTTTGAAAATCAAACTTAATTCTATTATAGCTTCCCAAACCTTATTTGGTAGCAACTCCCAAAATTCAATTAGAATTAGCCTTTACATAAACACATGACAATCATAACTTTTCATCCCAAATAATTTGTACTTCCTCATGTTCACACACTTTGCCAAGTTAGAAACATAATCACTGGGAAACTTTAGACTTTTCAATCATTCACACAAAATTTCTTTTTATTTTTTGTCCAAACTGTAACATGTTTTTGGATATTTACCGGTGAAAAGATCTTTATCTAACTCAATTCTTTTACAAAAAAGTTTCAAATAAGTTGTTGATTTTCCATTGTCCTTTTTCCTCCCTTCAATGTTCATTATGGTGTTGAACAAATTGTTAAATATATTTTTAAATATATATCTCATCTAGATTATGACATATCAAATTAGTTTTCTAATATAGCAAATCCCAAAAGATACTTCTTTTTCTCCAACCAAAATTTTGACTAATGCTTCTATTAGCTTCTTCAGCTTCAAATTCTGTAAATTTTTATAGTCCTAATTTATCAATCTCTTGTAATATCCCCTCACCAGCTTTGTGAAGGGAATAAGGTGTTTGTACCATCTTATTCTTAATAAAATTTTGTTTATTGCATCTAAATGGATGATCCGAAGGAAGAAATTTCTTGTGATTTTCAAACTAAGATGTTTTGGACCTGTTAGGAAGATAAAACGCATCAGAATCATTGTCACAATAAAGGTAAGCCAATTTTCCTGTTATGCTCCATCCAGACAACATAGCATATGCGGGGAAATCACTAATAATCCACATCAAAGCTACTCTCAACAAAAAAAAAAATTTGTTTGAGAGACATATCATATGTTTCCACACCAACTTCTCAAAGATGATGCAATTTAGATACCAGTGGTTGTAAGTATACATTAATTTTATGTTTTAGATTCACAGGTGCTAGCACAATTACTGTTAATAACATATATGACTCATTTATACACATATATAGAGGCAAATTATAAGGAGTAATTATGATTGGCCATGATGAATACTGTTGGTTAAATTGACCAAAAAGTTGGAATCCATCCGTTGAGAATCCCAACCTATCATTTGAGCTTTCAACTATAAACTCAGAGTAGGTATTATTGAAATGTTCATGTGAGTGCATCTGATGGATGACTCATTATTCCATCTTCCTGTTCATGTTCATTATTCCATCTCATGTTAGAAGCAGTAACATCAGAGGTCGTGAAGTCTTTGAACTCTCAGAGTTAGTTGGAAATAATGCATTCACTTCCAAGGTACAAATTTATATTTCATAGAACATTTTCTAGGTTTGAACTTAAATTGACCATAAAATTTGCACTCTTGTAACTCTACATCATCTTCCGAAAATAACATTCATCTCAAATTGCAACAATTAATTTTTTCAACTAGAAAACCAAAACCTCTAATAAGTTTCTTTATATTGTAGAAATTATCAACCATTGTATGATCAAGAGGCAATGATTCATTACACCAAGAAAAAATTTTATCCAAACTTTGATAAAAAAATGCCTTTCATACTTTATGTTCAATATTTGAGCAATTGAAGATTATTCAATCATGGTTTGACAATTTGGCCATAATTCTTAGTCAGCTGCTTTTAGTAAGTCAAATTTTTTTTTTGTATGTGGGTTTAGTTCTTCTTCAACGTTTTCTAAGTTTGCCTGAAAGGTATAACTGGCTACATCATAAACCATTTGGGTGTAAGGATTTTCGGTTGCACCTACATTATTTGTTATAAATCCAGTCCCCTCTTCAAACCCATCCATATTTATTGATGAATTTACTTTATTACCCATTGAGGTGCTTCAAATTAATGGCTCCCAATGTCGTGTCCACTCATAATAATTTGGAACAAACCCTTTTCTTAACAAATGGAGATTCACTTCATTAATAGGAAGAAAACGAATATGTTAGCAATTTTTACATGGACATCTAATTTTTGGACTATCCATAAATGCAGGTTGGGAACATGCATAGTGAATAAAAGCTTCATCTCCCTCAACAAACTCAAGATTAATGAGACCATCAGGTGTTAATCAACTATACATCCAAGATCTATCAACATTACTCATTTATGCAAAACTTTTATTTCAAAAGTGACTGTAGTAAGATATAATAATCACAGTAGTATCCATATGAATCTTACAGAACATCTAATCTTTACTTTACACATTATTAGATCCTTCATTTCCCCTAAGTTTGAATAAGTCTCTGACCGTTTCCCCTCCAAATTGAAACCAACTTATCCTACCATATGATTTCATAATTAGATGACTCAATCACAACCAATTCCACCTTAGTGATTAGAAAATCACCACATTCTAAGTCATAAGAACCTTACAACTTCATAGAAGATTTTTTTAAGGAAAGATAACGTTTTGATCTTTATTGTCCTTAATATTTGTTAATAATGTTTAAGCAACCTCAAATGAACTGTACTTGGCTTATCGACATATTGACTTAATTGATGGACAATATATATGAATATTAGTCAAATAAATCAACTTGCTAACCAATATCCTGTAAGAAGTGAAATTAAGAAGTGAAAAAAAGCACTTGCATATTATTTTTCTAGCGTTATATTAAAATAAAAGTAGTGGAAATTGGTTTACAATAAATAAAATCAGTTTCCTCAAAAAGATCAAAAGTATATCTTTTGCTTACATACATTAATTCCAATACTAGGTCTAGTAATCACATTGATGTTCAAGTCTTTATGTTTAAATTAATCACATTGAAGTTCATTTCCAAAGTTTGAATTTAAACAAGCACTGGGGTACATGAGATTGTTAGACCAGATGAATCGAGAAAGTAAGTTCTTGCTGTGACTCCTAGACTCATGGAAATTTTCACAATAAGCCTTATGGGAGTTGCATCATGAGTTTCCAGCCTATATCCCACCATAGGGGTTTATTATGCAAAGAATTGTTATGTCAATTACCTGAATTTCTTATTTTAATACGAAGTTTCAATTAATCACATTGAAGTTCATTTCCAAAGTTTGAATTTAAACAAGCACTATGGTACGTTGTATTGTTACACTAGATGAATCGAGAAAGCAAGTTCTCGATGTAACTCCTAGGTTCGTGAAATTTTTCACTAATAAGCCTTATGAGAGTTATATCATGAGTTTCCAACCTATATACTATGCTAGGAGTTTATTATAAAAAGAATTGTAATGTCAGTTATGTGAATTTCTTATGTTAATTCTAAGTTTGAATTAATCACATTGAAATTCAAGTCTTTATGTTTCAATTTAAACAACGCCTAAACATAAATACCTAGACTATTAAACCCCAACCTAAAAACTCATTAATCATCGTTAGAGGTAAAATTGCAAATAACAATAAAAAATCGATCACATTGTAGATATTACTTAGTTGTACAACTTACCTTGATAGACGAACAATCACAAACTACAAAGAAGACAGATGAGGTTGGAAAATTATCAACGCTCTTCGACACAGAACATGGCCTGTAAGAAAGACAATAAACAATTAGCTAGTTTTTGATAAGTTTTGAATTGAGTATAGATATATATATATATATATGCATGAGTTTTAAGTTGTGTATTTCATATTTTGTTTTCCTTCTATCAATGTTTTCATATCCTACAACTTATAACCATTTTTGGCTACATCATATATTGACAAATACAACATATAATTTTTTTTTGCAAGATCATAACCATTATTATGCAAAACCATTATTATGGACAAAGATAACAATTATCTTTATTGATGAGACTATGTTTGAAGCTTCACATAATTTTATTGCATTTTATAAATGTAGACAACATTGCATACATTCCTATATATCATCCTTTAAGTCCCAAGCAACAGGAAATTCATGTACGAATCACATTTTAAACCTAGAGGGAATAATACTCAAGGAAAAAATAGGCAAAATTTTTATGCAAGGTCATCTCATGAACGTTTAAATCCTTATAGGATCACTCATGACCTTTACTTAATAAATTCATTTTTTATAAAAAAATATCTTTGCATACAACATTAAGATATTCAAACTAAAATTGATCTATGCGTAAAACAATATCTTTGTTGACTATTCAAAGTTTCCAAACAAGTGTAGGTGTTATGATCCTTTATCTTTAAACCTACAAATAACTTTCAATGCCTCTTTTCATAAATATGAGCTATATTATCTAGAGAGAATTCTAAATACCTTCCTAGGGGAGAATTTTAGTTATATGAATATATTGGAAGAGGTGATAACCTTTTAAAACTAAAAGTAATTGAAAAGTTAATTTAGAATAGACAAAAAACTTTTTGATAACATCTATAGAATCTTTGGTCATCTAAAAATTGAGTCAAAATCATTATTAACCACATACTTCCCTATGCTAACACGATTAAGTGAAATAATCACTTATGAATTTTGATCCTTTTGTACTCTCAAACCTCATATATGATGATTCTCATGAGACAAATACTATATGTAATAATTCTTCTATTCTTTATGAAATTTTAACTTAAATATATCCAACCTTAATTTTAAGGTTAATTTCAAATATCTACTCAATAATTCTATCTATAATTATAGATTATCTAAATCATATGCATTTATTATTACAATAATTAAATGTAGTTAGGCGTTCACCTTCAAACTTCAAATTAGATGTAAGCATTCAAAAGACATAAAGCAATGTTAGTTACAAAGGGGTATACAAAAAGTTATTTTTTATTTTAATGAAAACCTTATGGTCAAATTTGTCATTTTTACCTTCTTAAACTTTAATGGAGTGGGGCTCATGCTTGGGGTTAACTGTGATTATATTAAAATCTACTTAGTTTAGGTTTCACTTAGATTCAAAATTAATTATAAAGTCCAGTTTACATTTAAAAATTTTTAAGCACAAAAATAACAATAAATTAGTTAGACTTAAATAGCTAAACTAGATTTAAATAAATTCAACCTCAAATTATCTAAGCTTTAAAAAATTTTTAATTCAAGTTTGACCTTATAATAGTTATTATAACATTATCCAATATTGTTCTTTGTGTGTCAAATGCTTTGAGTTAGTTGCGTTTTAAAATAATAATAATAATAATTTTATTTTTATAGTTCTAAATTAGAAATATTCATTTATATTTAAAATTTAACGTTTATTCTATTATTTATGATTTTATTTTTAACAATTTTAATTAAAAATATTAAAAATGTTAAAAGGTTTTAAAATTTTATATGTAAAAGTTTTGGATATTTACAATAACATATATCCTAAGTTCTTTTACTATAGTAAGTAAAAATTATACATTCGTCTTGGAAATTTTGTAAATCATTTTTATAAAAGAATTACTCTTTAATATAGTTTTAGTGGTATTAATTTAGTGAATCTTACTCTAAAATTATGCTTTAAAGAACATTTTAACTTTTTTTGATTTATTATTTGTCAATTGAGATATGTAATAAAATAAAATGTATATATTAATTATAACATATGGATGACAACAATCTAGGCCAGCTTGGGCTCATCATCGGTCTAATTTAGCCCTCCTAGAGCTCGAGTCGACTCAAAGCTTGAAATTGATCAGATTTTGGATAGTCTTAAACCCGTTTGAAGCTTGAACTCACCCAAATACTACTGACTCAATCAAAAAGTTTGACATCCTACCCTTATACCTTTAATTAATGCTTATACTTTTCTTCTTCGATCAAAGATCCGATTGAAATAATAATAGTACTAATAAATAGTCACCGCTAGCACAATAATAAGATAACACGAATAATACCACAATAACAACACTTCCTTTCATTACAAAGACAAAAAGTGGTAACTAATATCATAATAATAATAGTGTCAACACCACCTTCCATTACCGACAAAAGAACATTAGTCATGGAAGAGGAATAGGGTTGAAAAGAAAGATGGTGAAAGTAAAAGAGGTATTAAGATAGAGAAAACAAAGATAGAAGAAAGATTATGAAAAGAAAGATAACGAAAGCGGAAGAGGTGCTCTGACAGAGAACAAAGATGGAAGAAAGATTATGGAAGTGACACAGTAAAGAAAACAAATAAGAGAAGAATTAAAGAAGCAAAGGTTAGGATTTGTTTTTCGTATATATAGGAGAGTTTTGGGTCTGGTCAAGTTGTAGAGCTCAAGCAACTTGAAGCTAAAAAATTTAAAATAAAAACAACTCAAGTCTAAATTAAACTTCAATCAAACTTGAATTAAATTAGTTTACTATGGATCAGACTAAATCGATTTAAGGCTTATTTACCATTCATAATATATTGTTAAGCCAACAAGGCAATTGTTACAAAATAAACAAAATAAGTCAATAATCTAATTATGCTGATGGAAGACTTTAGATAGATACTTTCATTTCAATAGTTCAATAAAGATAGATTTATCCAATTATCCAATTTGATTTTAATAATGTTGTATATTACGTAAATTCTTACATATATATTTTTATTATATATAAGCTAGATATTAATGAAGTAAATTTCATATATGATAAGAGAGAATATTCCTTCACTCTTATACCTATTATAACATTTTCCTACCTTTTAAAGACACCTATGGTACAATTTCATTTGGTCAATCAATATGCATGAATTTTGAAGTATCACTATCAAATGTAAGTAATCGAAACTCACTATAAAATACGCATATATAAGATTAAAAAAATTCATGTTCAACCTGGATTAATGGTAGCTATAAAATCAATTTAAAGGGACATATTTCAACACATAATTTTCTTCTTAAACTCAAACCAACTTGACTAACATTTACAACTAAGAGTAAAGTATATAACACTTCTTTTCAAGGACAAAATCTGGACAATTATTTATTAACTTCAATAGCCCCTAATTCATCTTATAATACTTTGAAAGCAATCTTTAATCGGAAATTATACATTTAGTTCAATCAAGATACATATCTTTACATAATTCAACTAACAAAACAACCTTTTTATAAATTAATGAACCACTAAAAGAAACATTCCACATTATAAATGATGTTAGAGACCTCTTGTAG
Organism: Erythroxylum suave; assembly: GCA_027563595.1. Taxonomy (NCBI): domain Eukaryota; kingdom Viridiplantae; phylum Streptophyta; class Magnoliopsida; order Malpighiales; family Erythroxylaceae; genus Erythroxylum; species Erythroxylum suave. The sequence continues at coordinate 22,003 of JAOSBN010118720.1, read as the reverse complement.
AACTTTCATTGAACACTTGGTACGCTATTGAAATTCATCCCTACTTTGTTTTAGAATTAATGTCTTCTTGCATTATTCACCAACATAACCACACACCAACAAATAATGACCCATTTACAACTTAAATAAACCCTTACAAGTCAATCCATAGTAACACCAACACACCCCATATGCAACGGTTCACATACAAAAAGTGAAGAGAATAAAATTAACCCAAGTAAGGGGACAACCTACCTTAAGATGAAAAACCAAACACAATGGAAGCACTTGGTGGAAGAAGGATAGAAGATGAGGAGATGGAAGAGGAGAATGCACAGAGTAAGACTGAAGAAGACAAAAAATTGTAGAACAATGACAAGGGGAGGGACTTCAGGTTTTTAATTTTATTAAGCTAAAAATGACGTTATCTTACTTTAAATTCAAACAACATTACCAACGTCGTTTGCTTTTACCGATGAAATGATAGTTCCATCGGTAATTTACCAATATGAACTTTCTTCTATCGGTAAACTTTGTTACTTATTTTACCATCAACCATTGCTGCCTATTTTGACTTCAACTTTTACTATTCTGTCACTAAATTCCATCGGCAAAGTTTTATGAATAAATTCCCTCTGCCTTTATCGATGAAATTAAATTTTCGTAGCTAACTTACAACAGAACTTTTTCCCTTGGTAATTTTTTATCAATAATTTATAATTTTTTTAGTATTTACAAAATTTGAAAGTAAAAAAAGAAAACAAAAAATAAAAATGGAAACAAATAGATAATAATTTTAGTTTTGTATTTCGAATTCAAAATGTTTTAAGTTGTAAAAAATAATACAATTCTTTGACAAAATGGTGTCAAGAACAAGTTAATTCATAAATGTCTCTCGCTATTATATATAGATGATAAAATTTGCTTTGGATATGTGGTTGTAAAAATAATTTTTGGTAAAAAAATTATATATTTCAAGTTTTAGTATAATAGTTAGTTTTTCACAAGCTACTTCACCTTTTAAAAAAAAATTGGCGTCACCCTATTTTGATCCACAATATCTCCACAAGTTGTCACTAAATTTGATAGATTAAATGTAGCAGAATACAATTTAAAGAATAAAATATAATAATTTTAAATATTCCTTTAAACAACTAAATATAGTAAGCTTATTTTATATGTTAAACCTTTATAAATATCAGTTGCATCATTTATCAATTCTTAAAGTCAGGGACTCTTATAATTAAAATATTTTTGTTATTTACAATAAACATATTCATTTGAATTTTTTTTACATATATTACAATTTTCATAAAAAATCTATTTTCATATTTGCAAATTCAATATTTTTGTATTTTTAAAAAATAATTTATCTAAAATTTATCATATTTAATAATTATTCTTTTCGGGTGTATTCTTTTAAATTAAAACCTTTTTAAGCCTTCTGAATATAGATTGAAAAATATTTCAATATTTAGAGGTAAGAAACAATTGAATCTCAATGGTAGTTAACATAATTAAGAGTTATTTCAATTCCTTTAACTTTGCTAATACTAGTGGAACATAATTCCCATCTTTCAGTGTTGAATTATGTTTAGGATATTATTATTGAAAAATTAGGTTAGGATACAATCTCAAGCTTAGCAAAATAATTACAAAATATTTTTGTCTTAATTTCCTAAAAGTCAAGGTCACGTAAAATTCTATAAAATAATTGTTACATAAATCTTAATTCGTATCTTATTTCGAAGCTTGATACTTTTTGTCATTTCTCTTGAACCGTATCTGAAATTAGTTCATCTCAACCACTACAGCTACATAAGTGTTTGACCTTTAACAGTATCTACATAACATGATGAGCGAACTTCACAATAATTATAGAGAGGTTTAGGCAAGGAGTGCTAGTTCCCTTAAAGCTTAAACCTATTTATAACATATTTTGAACATTATAGTAATTTAATTGAAATTACATTCTAATTTTAATTAAACTTTGATTAGAACTGCTAATATTTTTAATTAAATATCAGTTATGCCTAATAAGATTCAATATCTCATATTGATCCTTATTTATTAAATATCTTATATTTAATCATAACGTTTCTCAAATTTTATAATCAAGTCCAACTTGATTAAAATATCTTTTCCCTCTTCAACTCATTCTTTGTATATGACCCATTAGGTTTCCAAATATGTTGGCAATAGATATAAATTATAAATCAAATCATATTTAGGATTTGATAAATTAAACTTTTTTACTTTATCTTTAATTCTTTAATTAAACAATTTGTATCAATAAATTAAGATTGACGTCTAGCAACACATCATTGATCATTTAAATATTTAGGAATGTCAAAGTGATTTTCACTAACCTTTCCATGCATGATTTTTTGCATAATTCAAATATTTTATTATGTAATATCCTGATTAGACATAGAACATGGAATTAATATCTACTCTATTTTAGTCTAATCACGTTAGTTCTCCATCAATAGTAATTGATTATGTTAATTGGTCACTCCACCTTGGTCAAGGATTTCCCAAATCAATTCTAATTGAGAACAATACAACATTCTCCCTAATTACTTTAGGATGATGAATCTTATATTGATTACTCAGCTACATCCAATAACTACTAACTAAGATATCCTTGACTAGAACAGGTCATAATTATCCCTTTACAAGATATCTTTAGAGATCTTAAGTTAAATAATCACGTATATAACCATCACAACGAGAATTTTCAAGGACATAAAACTAATGTTCCAAATGGATTTTTCGTATGGGGTCAGTTTAGTGAACTTGTTCTCTAACAAACCCCAACATGTTTGTTTAAGTATCTCTATAATTTGGTTTATAAGATTGACTATTTCCTTCATAAGAAAAAAAATGCTAGTCTTTTTACATTCTATTAATATCTAATCTTAATAGAACAATACTTAGGAACAATTTAAGGATAACACATAAATGTAATATAAGGCTTATAATTATAATCATATCATAATTTCATTTTGTAGTGTATATTTATCTCAAAAACTTTATCATATACATCTAAATATGTATAAGATAAAGAATGCCTCTAAATTATTTTATCACTAAACTACAACCAATCGATTAGTTATAGGGCATAACCCAACAATCTGCCACTTGCACTAAGCCAATCATTTAAGTATCTTATACCATATAACCATATAAAGATCATGCTACTATTGGGATAGTGGTTTAATGAGAGACTTCTACAAGATTCTCTATAATGATCACTTGCTTAAATCTTACAACTTTATTCTCCTTTGTTTTGGATTTATTTTGACGTTTAATAGGAAAATTAATGTTTCTTTTGTTTTAGGAGGTGAAAATTGGAGATTGCATCAAATTGGGACTCTATTGATGATAATCACAAATTTGGATGAGGTGAAGAGATTGTTGCAATAAATATGGCTGATCACTTAAAGAGTTGGAGCTTAATTAGGAATCTTCTTTCTATCCCCCTTTTGTAGGAATTTGAATTTGAATTTATTTTAGATAGACATCTTTGCAAGGTAGAATTAGATTAGGATTAGATTAGGAAAACCATATAAAAGGGACATTCCTCATAATAGAATGAAGAGTTCTCTCCTTACCTTTCTTCTCCTAATTCTTTATCTTTCTTCTATTTTTGTCATTGGAGAAAAAGCCATTTATGGCTAAACTTAATTGTTTTGATTCAAGGGGATTCGATATTTTATTTGTAACCTTATGAGGTTTTGTGTTCTAAACCTTTTATTTATATTTTAATTTAAGTATTTCTTGTTTTGAGTTCTCATAATTTCATAAATGATTAATCTAACAATTTAACTATTATTGATTATTTTATTGTTATCTATGAATTCAATGATCTGTAATTGTCATGAAGGATTGGTATAAGTAGCAAATAGGTTATTTATGAAATCACATATTTAACTTATGATAAACAAAAAAACTAGAATAATTGCAGCTATCTTGATTCTTTAATTTAAGGTTAGTCTTTTTCACTAAGCTTATTATTATCATTTATTTGATATGGAATGCTATTACACCCAATCAATGGATGATAAGTTTTGGTTTGGATGCTAGGTTTGAACTAATTAATTTAGGAAAACTTGAGACTTATTATGGCTATCCTAACATGTTTCGGACTAATTGCTTGAATTATGAAAATATTCTTTTTAAAATAATGATCAACGTTACAATTAGATAAGATCTTTCCCTTAAATCGGAGTTTGGTAATCTTGACTTTCTCACTTTTATATTCAGTTGATTTAATTTGATTTCTTATTAACTTTAGTTAATCAATTACTTAATCAAAACCCCTTTTTAATTTTATTACTTGAAATTAAGAAATTAGTGTTTAGTTCTCTAGGGATTTGACTTGGTTCCACGACTACTACAAAAAGTTGGAGAATTATAATTATTTTGGGAGCTTCTACAACCCGACCAAAATTTTGTGTCATTTCTAGGGAAATATTTTAGTTTCTTAGTTTCTTTTTGTTTTTTATTTTACAGTTATTGCTAACCTCTTATCTTGTATGACTCGTGTTTCTTAGATAGGTAAATTACAATATAATCCAGAAATTGAGAAGACAACTCATCATTTGAGAAGAGACTAAGCAAGGAAAGTTGAAGTAGATATAACAATTAGTGAAGACTCTAATCTTCAAGAAGACGACAAAAAGATGGCAAATCTCAACCAAATTTGAATGAACAACCCTTATGCATCAATTTCTAAATGTTAAGGTAGGTTTTGAGTTGAAATATGGTTTTGATTCACTTATTGCCTATTTTTGTGGCCTTACAAGTGAAGATCCACATAAACACCTAAAGGAATTTCATGTTGTCTGCTATGGAATGAAACCACGAGGGTTGAAAAAAGAAGAAATTAATCTCAGGGCCTTTCTGTTCTCATTAAAAGATATGGTAAAGGATTGACTATATTATCTTCCCTATGGTTTAGTGACAACTTGGAATCAAATGAAAAAAATGTTTATGAAGAAGTTCTTTCATGCATCATGAGCAGCGAATATAAAAAAGAAGATATATAAGATATGACAAATTAAGAGAGAAACATTATATGAATATTGGGAAAGGTTGAAGGAGTTATGAGCTAACTGTCCACATCATCAGATTCCTGACCAAATCTTGATTCAACACTTTTATGAAGGACCATTGCCAATGGATCAGAGTATGGTCGGTGTTGTTACTGAAGGAGTTTTGTAAACAAAACACCTGAGGTGGATAGGTAATTGATATCAATTATGGCTAAAAATTCTCAACTATTTGGGACAAGGATGGATAGAGCTGTTAAGCGCGTGAATGCGGTAAGTTACATGCACCTTGAAGACAAATTTTCATATTAACTACTTTAGTTCATTAAATGGTTATAGGTCAATTTCAATTGGTAAGAGTGTGCCAAATATGCCCATTCCCTAGACATCATATAGATATGTGCCCTACATTGCAACAATACTCCCTTCAAGAAGCCAATGTAATAGGGGGCTTTCTTGATCAACATCAACAAAAGTATGACCCTTATTCCAGTTACTATAATTCAAGATGGAGGGATCATCCAAAGTTGAGCTATAAAAATCAAGATGGCCAACAACGATGTCAACCTCACAATTTTAAACAACCTTAAGCCCCTACATATGCTTAACTTCAAACATCAAATTTAGGTAAGTCTTTAAATGAACTTGTTAAGGCACTTGCTAATAATACTCAACAATTTCAACAGGAAACAAGATCAAACATTCAAAAGTTAGGAAATTAGATCACTTAATTAGTTACTTTGATAAGTAAATTGGAAGCATAAGTATTAGGAAAATTACCTTCTCAAACGATGGTGAATCCTAAGGAGAATATGAGTGCAATGACTTTGAGAAGTGGAAAGGAAATTCAGTTTGGAATGTCTTTACCAATGGAGGTAAAAAAGCACAATGATGTATAAAAGAAGGAAGAACTTCCAACTTAAGGATCAATAAAGGTAAAAAAAAATGATTTATCTTCATTGATATTAATTAATGCACTGTATCATCTTTTCCTAACAGATTGGCTAAACTAAAAGAAAATGAGCATGAAACAGAAATCCTAGAAACCTTTAGAAAGGTGAAAATCAATATACTGCTTCTAAAAGCTATCAAGCAAGTTTTGAAATATAACAAATTCTTAAAAGGGCTATGAACAAATAAAAGGAAGATGAAGGACAAAGAGAGAATAATTTTGGGCAAGAATGTATCAGCTATGATAAATAGGAAATTACCAGAAAAATGAAAAGATCCATGTATGTTACACTTCCGTATGTTATTGGTAATAAGAAAATTGAGCGTGCCATACTAAACTTAGAAGCATCTATTAATGTCATGCCATACTTAATATACCAAGCTTTAAATCTGAATTCTTTTCAATAAAATAATGTGATTATTCAACTAGCTGATCATTCATATATATGTCATATTGGAGTTATTAAGGATGTTTTAGTCCAAGTTAATAGTTTGGTATTTCTAGTGGATTTTTACATCTTGAAAATGGATGGGGATAGTGTTGAACATTTGCCTTCGATTTTGTTGGGTAGGTCGTTTATGAAGATGACCATGACAAAAATTGATGTGGATAAGGGTACACTTTTTGTAGAGTTTGATAGAGAGATAGTAAAGTTCAATATTTTTGAAGTAATGAAATGCCCTAATGATTTCTAATCTTTCATATGGTTATTGTAGATTCATTTATGCACGATATGTTTAAAGAAGAAAACATTTAAGATGAGTTGGAGCTTAACGCTAAATCGGAAGTGAATGAGCAAGTTGATGAAACTTTTGAAGTTGTAGAATCATTGTTAGCAATTCTAGTAGATTCAGAAACTTTAAATGACGAACTTAATTGAAGTCACAAGAAATCTTACCTTCTATTTTACAGGCTCCAATGATAGAAGTTGTTACCTAATTGCCTAAAGTATGTCTATTTAGGTGTTGGAAAGTTATTGACTACAATCATTTAAAAAGGGTTAACTAAAGAGCAAGATGAAGGGCTAGTAGCACTACTTAAGAAGTACAAAATTGCAATTACATAGAATTTGGAAAGGAAAAAGTCACGTTGAGCATAACGATGTTAAATGATTGCGCTTTACGGGAGGCAAGATTAAATATGATAGTTGTTATTAATTTTGTTTTACTAATATATATTTTGCATTTTCTTGTTGGTTAAACATAAATTTATTGGCTTAAAGTAAAAAGGGGTCTTAAAATTCCAAATCTCAAGCCAATAAATTTATGTTTCAAAAACAAGAAAATGCAAACTATATATAAGTAAAACAAAATTAATAATGACTATCTAGGTTACCTCACGTAAAACTAAATTGTTTAATGTCTTTAGTGTTCTATAGAGAAGACCTTAAAATTCTATACTACTAAATCTCATAAGGCAAGATCTCGCCTTATGTGATTTAGTGTTCTGGATTGGAATCCTAAAGTTCTATTATAAATTTATCTTTTCCTTTTTTTTAAAATAAAAATAAAATAAATATAAATATTTTCATTTAATTATTTAATTTCTTTATGTACTTAAATATTATTTTTAATTTTTAGTTAAAATTTGATTAAAAAAAACCTAACCTAATGTCTGCTTGTTTCACCAAGATAAAGAATTCAACAAACAGACGTCCACCTCTAGACCCATGTAGCACAGATCACTAGTTAGCTTCCTCATACAACAATGCACCACCGGTGATAACAACAGCTCCACAAAGACAACACCTCATCACCACTCCACACTAGCACAACCATCCTTCAAAAACAATGCAAGTTACAGCTAGCCAGAAGCGTAACAAAGCTATACCCCACCCAGTCTTCAAAAGCTCTCAGTGGCGCTCTATCTCACGCAACAAACTAGCCTCTAACGTTTCATCAAACACCAGCAACCCTCTATCTAACAACGTCTTCACCACACAATAGCAACACTAGCCACACTAAATACATCCACACCTACAACGCAAATAGAAATCCACTCAACGCAATCCATAAACTGACGCACACCCCAAGCTACCTTCACACTTCCACTAGTGTTTTTATATTTTGATTCAATACTTTTGTTTTCTTTTCAGTTCAATTTTAATTATTATTAAGTTGTTTTTAATATTTTTTAAAGTAGTTTTTGTTTATCTTGTTTAGGTAATGGGGTGTTCTAAAACTACTGCTAGGACCGTACAAATAGAAAATCTCTAATGAATTTCCACCACACACCATCAAAATGTTGTAGGCTCTACAACTAGTACCATAAAGAAGCATATGTGGATAATGTTTAGATGCTCATAATTCAGGGGAGTCCTTTATTCTATGCTTTATTTTTGTCGATTATTTTTACGTGCCTATCTTATGCATACATTGGGGACAATGTATGATTTAGGTGTGTGGGAGAGCGAGTGCTTATTTTATGATGAATGTTGTGATTTGTCCTTGAACTCATGAATATTATGATTCATATATTAATTATTCCTCATGATAGCTTCATAATTTTCTGATTTTTGTTTATGAATAATCCTTAATTTAGGTTACATTTTTAGTCAAAGATCTAATGCCTGAGAGAGAAAAGCGTGATTAGCGTTTTCATTAAATTATTTCAAGTATCTCATTGTTTTTGTTGAATGAAAGTGTGCAAGACTTAATGCAGTTTTTGACACCTAAGTGAGCTTTGAGCCTGAGCATTCATCACATTTATGCTCATGCATATCTTTTGTTGTGTGTTATCAAACATATCTTATTTATGCTAGAACTTGCTTTTGAATACCTGTTGAAACCACATTTTTGATGAATTTGTGTATGTAGATGATGGGGGATTTAGGGTAACCATTTTTGACCTAAACAAACCTACCTTACTTTTTACCCCTAATAACCTTGTTACAAACCAAATTTATCCTTTTTTTAAATTGATATCCTTAATGATTTTAAACCCCTAAATTAAAGGAATTGTATAAGCTTATTTACATAAGATTTTGACTATTTTCGTGAAAAGCAAACTAGATGATTAAAGTTGCATTGTTTTGATAAAATGAGGGAGAAGTAGTTAAAAAAATAAAATCTCCTCTTTGATATTTCTGGTTAAAAAACAAAAAAGACAAAAGAAAAAAGATGAAAAGAAGAAAGGATGATTGAAAGGGATGTTATTTGAATCAAGTGAATTTTGGAATAACTTAAGTTGACACATTTGTGGATAAGTTTGTATGATTTCCTTCAATTTATTTAGCCAGAAAGCTTCTTTATATCATACCTTACCTAAGCCACGTTACAACCCTTATTAAATACCTTTGATTTATGCATTAGGTTCATTTTTAGCTAGTGGTGGAGAGATGATTTTTGAGCAAGTTTAAGGAAATAACTCCCTATTTCTTGATTTGAGAGCTAATGAAACTTAAACACTTTGAGCATATAGATTGAACTCCTTGCGAGGTTATTAAGTCTTGTTCATTTGATTTTGATGGAATTGAGGGGATGTTATGTTTTAACAATGTGTCCTATGAGTGCTTATTCTCTTGATTGTGATTTATCTTAACCCTTCAATGTAAATTAACTTTTGGATATTTCTGGATGACATGAAAGGAGATGAGTGGTTGTTATGAAGATTATTAATGTATTGAATTGATGTATGCTTGAGTACAAGTAAAAGTCCAGTGCGGAGGAATTTGATAAGATCTTATCTTGACATATTATTTGATATTATCTCCTTTGTTTTGGATTTATTTTGAAGCTTATATGGGAAAATTAATGTTTTTTATTTTAGGAGATGAAAACTGGAGATTGCATCAAATTGGAACTCTATTGATGATAATCATGAATTGTGGATGAAGTGAAGAGATTGATACAATGGATAAGGCTGATCACTTGAAGAGTTGGAGTTTAATTGGGAAACTTCTTTCTATCCCTATCATGTAGGAATTTGAATTTGAATTTGAATTTGTTTTAGATAGGCATCTTTACAAGGTAGAACTAGATTAGGATTATATCAAGAAAACCTTATAAAAGGGATGTTCCTCATAACAAAATGAAGAGTTCTCTTCTTACTTTCTCTCTCAATCTTTGTCCTTCTTCTACTTTTGTTATTGGAGCAAAAGTCATATGTAACTAAACTCAATTGTTTTGATTCAAGGGGATTCAATATTTTAGTTGTAACCTTGTGAGGTTTTGTAATCCAAACCTTTTATTCATGTTTTAATTTAAGTATTTCTTGTTTTGAGTTCTCATATTTCATTAATGATTAATATTGATCAATTTGACAATTTAATTTATTATTTATTATTCTATTGCTATCTATGAATTCAATGATCTGAAATTGTCATGAAGGATTGATAGAAGTTGCAAATAGGTTATTTATGAAATTACATATTTAACTTATCATAAATAAGAAAACTAAGTTGAATGATTGTAGTTATCTCAATTATTTAATTTAGGTTAGTCTTTTTCACTAAGTTTATTGCTATCATTTATTTGATATGAAATACTATCACACCTAGTCAATGGATAATAAGTTTTAGATTGGATATTGTGACTATCCTAATACGTATTGGACTAGCTACTTGAATTGTGAAAATATTCTTTTTAAACCAATGATCAATGTTACAATTAGATGAGATCTTTTTCTTGAATAAGAGTTTGGTAATTGTGACTTTCTCACTTTTATATTTAGTAATTGTGACTTTCTCACTTTTATATTTAGTTGATTTAATTTGATTTCTTATTAATTTTAGTTGATTAGTTACTTAATCACAAACCCCCCTTTTAATTTTATTACTTGAAATTAAGAAACTAGTGTCCAGTTCTCTAGGGATTCAGTCTGGTTTTACAACTACCACAAAAAGTTAGAGAAACAGAATTATTTTGGAAGCTTCAACAACTAGACCAACTAGAATTGATATAAGAAGAATTTTAAAAATTGGTGTTTTTATAATGTGTGGTTTGAGGCACGATCGTGTGTCCAATCGTGCTTCTTCCTAGAAACTTAATTTTTGCTATAAATAGACATTTGAGTGGCCAAACATAATATGAATCATTTTAGGAATACGAAAGGAGGCAGAACATAGACTTCTTTGAGATCTATGGAGGGCCAATCTTCCTTCCTCCAATTCGTAGTGGAAATCGAAGCCAAAGAACACATTTGTGCATCTCTTCATTTTGAATTGTTAATTATTTCCCTATCTGAAATCGTTTATATTATTCTTGGTGTAATGTTTTAGGTATTCATGTATGAATGATTAATATTCTTGTTCTCAATAGATTGTTTATGTATAAATCTATTTCCATAATATGGAATACAATACATAATAGTTGTATTTTCAATTCAGTTGTGGTAAACTAATAGTGATGAATCATTACGGATAACATGACATAGGTTAAATGGCCCGAGCTTGTGTGGTTGTTGTCTAGATTAATCTATTTTGATAGTTTGTAATGTAAATGTCCTACTAAATCTAGATAATTTATTCTAGGTTTTTTTATAGTTAGGTTTAGTTAAAAACTTATTTTGATTAAACATAGCCTAAAGGAGAACTAGGGTTAATAAAGCTTATTGTTAACCTATGATTATTATTTTCCAAGAGAGGTATGAAATCAAGAAAAAGATGAAGTACGCTTATTTGTGTGTAGGCTGAGATTGAACCAAGAACCAGATTCCAAACTCTTTCATCAATCTTCTCACTTTTATATTGATTAATTTAAATTACTTTCATTATTGCAATTTTACTTCATTTTGTTTTGTTAATTTCAACCAAACCCCTTATATCCTAAACAACGATTCTTTTCATTACAAAAGCTTCAAATACACTCCCTATGGATATGATTCTTGCTCACCACTACTACAAATCTTAGTATGCAAAGTTAGGTTTTATTTTTTGGTGCATTTGACACGAATCAAGAATTTTGGCACCATTTTCGAGGAGTGAAGTTTTTAGTTTTAGTTTTTATTTTAATTGGTTTTTTATATATTTGTTTATAATTACTTTTTACATTTATTTCTTGATCTTTTCATGTTTGTTATTGTTTATGCATAGAAAGGACAATGCGAATGGAGTATGTCAATATTTTTAGGGGAAATTTTCCCTATAACCTATATTCCTAATCCTATAACACAAGTTGGAGAGATCACCTGAAGTTTAATTATGAAGGGGGTAGCTAGCAAAACTACTTCCGAGATACGCTATCGGTGCACAACAATTCCCACATAGACCAGAAGCCTCTTTTTTCAACTCATGTACATCTCTAGAAGACTTAGTTAAGTATATTGCCACTAATACTCTACATTTCTAGCAGGATGTAATGTAATTTCTGCAAGCTACAAAATTGAGCATCCAAAATTTGGAGAGTCAAATGGGTCAAATGACGGTGGCTATCAACCTCTTATAATCATAAGGTGAAGGAAAGTTATCACGCTAACCTATAGTAAATCCAACGAATATCAGTGCACTAACCTTGAACAATGGTGAAAAGCTTGAGAATTTTAAGAGGAATATTAAAGGGATTTCTAGTAAAGAAGAAGTTGGGAAGGAGCTCAAACGAGAAAGGGATGTATCATCAAGCTCAAAGGTAAATGTCGAATCCTAAATTACTATTAAGGCCAATCCTTCACTTGTGAGGAAAAAGGTAAAGAGATATTGGAGATTTTTTAAGAGTGTAAGAATTTAGTAGAGATTAAAGAGTTTGAAGATAGGGAAGACATTAAATTTGGGTGATCATCAATTCAGGCCCTATCGTAAAGAACCTCAAATGGAAAAGACAGAAGTAGAGACACCTTAAGACCATAAAATTTTTCATATGAGGATGAAAGCATAGAACCAAGCCAGTGACATTAAACAAAGGCACTGTTTGGGAGCAACCTAAGGGAAGTTTGATTCTTTTCCTTTATATTTTCACATTTGTTATTTTTGTTGAATGCTCAATTTCTTACATTTAGCGTTGCATTGGGATCAATGTAAGTTTTAAGTGTGGGGGGTGGGGATTATCATGTGTGTTTTTTAAGTTTATTTTAACGTGTTTTTAAGAATAAAAAAAGAGAGAATCAAATTAAACAAACAAAATTTTTCTCTTTTTCTATTACTTCTAGGACTATATAGTCATAATTAGAGAGTATAATTAACTGGAAAAACTCATGGAAACTTGAGTAGTTGTTTCACTCTTGTGATTGGTTGATTATCTTTCGAAGATAAGTGACTAGTGGTAGACACAAGCTAGTGAGATTTTAAGCCTTTACAGACTGACACATCCATATCAGTCTCATTGTCTTTTGTTTATGTGTGACCTTTATGACATGTACATCTTGACTTTGCTTTGATTTTCTACTTGAGACCACATTTTTATCACATGCATTAACATGAAAATGATATTGACATTCTTTCTTTAATAAGCTAAATTGGCCATATAGCCCACCTATTGATATTATTTTCCTTTTGTTAAACCCCCTTTGAGCTTTATTTACCTTTTCTTTTTGTGCTAACCATATTACATTCCTTTTACCTAATCAAATGTCGTACCTAAGCCCTAAAGCTAGTAGAGCATTTATGATTGTTGTTGATTGTGGATGCATAAAAGTATAAGTGTGGGGGTGTGCATATATGTTGGTGGGTTATAATTTTATGGAATTCCATTGTATATCTTATCAATGAATTCCATTTTTGATGTAGTTTCTTTCAATTTTTGTTAAAAAAAGAAGAAAAGGACAAAGTAGAGTAAAGGAAAATGTTTTAAATAAAATCATAAAGGAGGAATTATTTAGCAAAATCATTTATATATTAGTCTTTCCTCCTATAGTTATATAGAATGGGTGATTTGAGTATGATGCATATGAGGTAAATGTTAATTTGAAGGATCAAATTTTTGTGTACCATTAATTTTTGTGAGTGATTCCTTTTAATTCCTTATGCTTCATGTGATTTATGTATGTAAGCTTGAATCTGAGTTGTGAAACATAGTTTTTGCATTAATCGTAGTTGATAATACCTAGTTTTGAATGAATATTAGTTTTTTCACTTGATGTCACATTGAGTATTTTTCTTGCTTCACTAGCTTTGATGACTTTTTCACTACACTATTCAAATACATTTCACCTTAACCTTTGCCCATATTACAACCTTAAAGATTCCTTTGATACATGATTATGCATGTGAATCCTGGTGGAGGAGGAATGATATGAAAAGTTATGGAATTTTTTGATCATGAATGTTGATTGAGTGTACCAATAGATCTATTTATTTAAACACAGTTTTTCAAATTCTCCCCTTAGATTATTCAGTTTCTAAAAAGAATTATTGTTGATTGATCATGAGTAGAGGCATTTGATGTTTAGTTCTTCCCATGGTTTTGAAGGTTATTCCTCTTTTCTTATGATTATCTATTATTCAAAAATATGAAAAATGTACAATTATTTTAGCTTGTGACTTTGATTTTGTTATTTTTCCATAAGACTGTCAAAAGCTAAGTGTGGGGGAACTTGATGTGTGCTTAAATAATTATATATTTATTCCATAACACTTACCAATTACTGTTATAAAATGCTTAAGACACTTTTTAGTTCATAATTGATTTTAGGTACAAGTTGGAAGCATACAAGCTAAAATGAGTTAAAAGCTCTTTAAACCATCCTTTTGATGGTCAAACACATTTATCTTGGCAGAATAAGAAAGAGATAGATTTGGGTGAAGATCAGATAAGAAAATGCAAGAAAATAAAGAATTCAAAATGACCTGTAAGATACATGACCGTGTATCGACTTACATGGACATTTATAATCATGAAATGGGTGCTTTTGTGCATTCAACTGTGCAATTTTTCCTATAAATAGACATTTGAGCTACCAAACATAACGTGAGTCATTTTTGGAATACGAAAGGAGTCAGAACATATGCTTCTTTGAGATCTATGGAGGGCTAATCTTCCTTCTTTCAATTCATAGGGAAAATCGAAGTCAAAGATCACATTTAGGCATCTCTTCGTTTTGTATTATTATTTCTATCTCTTTTTATCTATATATTGTTTATGTTATTCTTAGCTTAATGTTTTGGGTATTCATGTATGAATGATTAATATTCTCATTCTCAACATTTTGTTTATGTATGAACCCATTGCTAGAATATGTAATTCAACACATAATAGTTATATTTTCAATTCATTTGTGGAAAATAATGGTGATGAATCATTAGGGATAACATGACATAGGTTAAATGCCTGAGTTTGTATGGTGGTGGCCTAGATTAATCTATTTTCCTAGTTTTTAATGTGGTTGTCCTACTAAATCTAGAGAGCTTATTTTGATTAAACCCAAGCTAAGGGATAATTAAGGTTAATAGAGCTTATTATTAACATATGATTAATAGTTTCTAATAAAGGTTTGAAATCAACTAGACAATGAAGTATGTTTATTTGTGTGTAGGCTAAAATTGAATCAAGAAAACTCATTCATCAATCTTCTCAATTTTATAATATTTAATTTGAATTACTTTCATTGTTGCATTTTCACTTCATTTTGTTTGTGATTTCAACCCAACCCCTTCATATCCTAAACACCTATTCTTTTCATTACAAAAACTTCATGTATGTTGATTTCAAAACAACCTAATAGTTTTATGCTAAAAATTTACAAGTATATAGGTCGTAACTTGTAGTTAAAAAGTCAATATCGATCCCACAAGGATTGTGCTTAGGCACCACTTAATTCATATCAATCTTTGTTTAAGAACTAAAATTTTTTATGGAAATAAATTGGAAAATTAAATTAAATCAAACGATTAACAATGTACAATTGATAACACCAAAATGCAGAAACTTGGAATTCAAGATTTTAACAACTAAAGATCACTTTTTCCCTATGTTGTCTGCCTCCTATTTTATTAATTGAATTAGGTCTCACCCAAGATGTACAAATGTATTAACTGCCTGTCTCAAGGTGTAATTAATTGTTCCTAACCAAATTAAATAAAGATGATTAAGCAATATCTTAATCTACCAAATCACTCTACCAATTTAACTAGTTATTAAGTTATCCTATGGGTGATCAATTAAATTAGTCAAGATCTCTCCTCTAACTAATCAATTAACTTAATGAATGTAGGTCTATAGAATGTCAACTCTCGTTGTATAATCCTACACAGGTTACCAAATTCATTCTCTCAATCTATTGTAAGGTATAAATATATATTCAACATTTATCAAAGGCGTCTATCATTTAAATCAATAAAATAAGGATTTAACAAGATAGTTCAAAAGCAATCTGTAAAAAAAATCAGCCACTCATGTTGTCTATAACATCCCCAATCAAATAATCCATCATACAAGACTAGAAGAGAAAAAAATGACGGAAAACTAAATAAAGAGAACTCCTCGTCTTCTTTGCCCAAATTTGGAAATTCTGGTGTCGATATGCTCTTTTCCCAATTATGAATGATAAACCTTGAATCTCCATTCTCTCAAAACTCCAAATCTTTTTTTTTCACTCAAGGAGGCCATTCTATATAATGCTCTACCGTCCTCCCTTATCCATAGGGGTTTTTTATATCTTATATAGTCATCAAAACCTAAAACTTAAGTGAACTGTCCTCCCTCGTCCATAGGGTTTTTTTATATCTTATATAGTCGTCAAAACCTAAAACTTAAGTGAACACTGTATTTGTCCTTGGGTTAGACATCTTAAGAACGTGGGAATTGGCATGATTCCCATGGTCTTGGGTTCTTGCATCGTAATGCTTCCTCTTCTCTTCTCCTCTTTTGGTCTCTAGCTCAATCGTAAAGTTGCCATCATCCATTCCTACATCAAAATAGTAAATTCTTACCCTAAATCAACATCAAACATAAAAGAACAATAATGTAAATCAAATTAAATGAAAACATACAAAATGAATCCTAAACACAACAACAATAAACTATTATGCAAGAAACACATGCCAAATACTTAGAAAAACACACACTAATACATAGCTATCAACTTCCCCACACTTAAATCTTTGCTTGTCATCAAGCAAAATAAACACAACCCATCAATTCTATCACTTCATTTCAAAGCATACAATCCCTCAAATTTTAGCTAACTCAAATATCAAGTTACTAAATATATCATGACTACTTTTCATTAGTGTACATAAGCAAACTCAACATATCGTACCATCACTCAAAGATAAGTATAGATGTAAATGAATCTTCCCAACGATTTCACTCATTTCTCTCAAGTGTTTGATGGCTAGTGTTTCGTTTAAACTTCCTATAGGAAATTACACTACCGTAGGCTTACTAATGCACCAATTCTCCTCTATAATGGTTGTATACATAAATAGATCAAACAGACTTGTTTTGGTTTGTAATGTGATAAAGGTTAAGGTGGGTAAAAAGGGTAAAGGATTTAACATAAGCATTCGTAACATAAAAAGTGGATAAAAGGGATACCAACACATAATTCTCAGATACACAATTGTAAATATGCTACTACTTTATACTTATTGATATTATTCAAATGTCCTTCCTTTTTCTTGTATTTTTTCATTTTTAATTTTTCTTTCATTTTTTTATTACATGGAAGGCAATGAATAAAATAGCAGCTATATAAAATGTGATTCAAAGGCATGAGTAACAATCAACTCATCTTAGAAAAAAAATTGTAGCAAAAAATCCTAACTACTGCGTTACTTAATACTATACTAAGCTTGTGCAAGGGCCTTCAGGTTTTAAATTTTGAAGTGTTTTTAAGAAATAAATTAAGGCTCAATGGTGTGGCAAGGGATAATAAAGAGTAGGTTATTTAAGCTAAGGGTTAACATAAAAAGGGCCTTAATCATCTCTATTAAGCATACATCCAATAGACTCAAACTGATTCAAAGTAATTTTTGAAGGTAATATCCTAACGAAACATCACACAAAAAAGAAATAAAATGACTATAGATGGAGTCATATCAGCTTAATCGTCACATTGGCTCAAATAAATATTCATTATGCATCTCTATACTACCTCATTACTCAAGTGTCAAATTATGAGTAAGATTATGTAACCAACTACTTTTCATCACTCTACATGATTCATTCTCTACTCAAATGGCCTAATCTATGTTCAAGCATGCATTCAATCTCATTCCAACTAGAATGACAAAATCTCATGGCAAAACAAAAGAAAATTATTCAAGTGCGGTTCCATTGCTTAACATAAAACAACATAATAATCTCTACTTTACTGCATCTTCAGACATTCCATTAAGTTGGAAGGAGTCGTAAATCTTCAGAAAGTTAGTAATATGGGAATTTGAATCTTCATTGGATAGCCTATAGAATTGCACACTATTCTGAAGTATATTGAGGAGTGTCCGCTTGATCTTAAAATTGTTAGCTTGAATTGCTAGCTACATAACTCCGTGAGGATTGAACCTTGGCCTCATGAAGTTCATCAGTTTCCTCTCAGCTCCTCCTTGCTCTCCTTCTTCTGCCATATTTCTCTATGTAATATCTCGACACTTTGCTCTTCTTAACTCTATTTCGTGTGTTGTGATATCAGATAACTCTTCTTCACTAATTTCTGTCGATCTTAGTATGCTCCTTGTGTTCATGCACCTATAAATACATAAGGAAAAGTATCAAAAACTTTTAAATCAAAGTAATATAAACTAAACAAGATGCTAAACAAACAATCACCGGCAATGATACCAAAAACTTGTTGATTACAAACAATCTACTAGTTTTATGCTTAGAAACTGCAAGTATATAAGTCATGACTTATAGTTAAAACTCAAATATCGATCCCATAAGGATTGTGCTTAGACACCACCTAATTCAAATCAATCTTTGTCTAAGAACTGAAATTGTTTTATGGAAATAAACTAGAAAGCTAAATTAAAATTAAATGATTAACAATGAACGATTGATAACACCAAAATGTAGAAACTTGGAATTCAAGATTTTAACAATTAAGGATAACTTTTTCCCTATCTTGTCTCCCTCCTATTTTATTAATTAAATTGTGTCTCACTTAAGATGTACAAATGTATTAACTACCCTCTCTTGAGGAGAAATTAATTGTCCCTAGCCAAATTAAATGCAGATTATTAAGCAATCTCTCAATCTACGAAATCACCCTATCAATTTAACTAGTTATTAAGTTATCCTGTGGGTGATCAATTAAATTAGAGGAGATCTCTCTTCCTACTAATCAATTAACTTGATGAATGTAGGTCTATAGAATGTCAACTCTCATTGTACAATCTTACACAGATTACCAAACTCATTCTCTCAATCTATTGCAAGGTATGAATATATATTGAACATTTATCAAAGACATATATCATTCAAATCAATAAAATAAGGGTCTAATAAGATAGTTCAAACGCAATCTCTAAAAATAAGATAGTTCAAATAAAAATAAATCAGCCACTCATGGAGTCTATAATATACCCAACAATCAAATAATCCATCATACAAGGACTAGAAGAGACAAAACGACAAAAAACTAAATAAAGAGAACTCCTCCTCTTCTTTGTCTGAATCTAGAAATTCCAGTGTCGGTATGCTCTTTTCCCAATTGTGAATTATAAACCTTCAATCTCTACCTCTCTCAAGACTCCAAACCTGTGTTTTTTACTCAAGAAGGCTATTCCACACAATGCTCTATTGTCCTCCCTCATCCATAGGGCTTTTTTTATATATATCTTATATAGTTATCAAAACCTAAAACTTAAGTAAACCCGCATATGTCCTCGGGTTAGACATCCCAGGATTGTGGGAATTGGCATTATTCCCATGATCATGGGTTCTTGGCATATGCTTCCTCTTCTCTTCTCCTCTTTTGGTCTCTAGCTCAATCGTAAAGTTGCCAACCTCCATTCCTATATTAAAATAATAACTTCTTACCCTAAGTCAACCTCAAACATTAAAGAACGACAATGTAAATCAAACTAAATGAAAACATATAAAATAAATCCTAAACACAACAATAATAAACTATTATGCAAGAAACATATGCCAAATACTTAGAAAAACACACACTAATGCACAACTATCAATGTACACCACCTACAGGTACGATCCTTACACTCCCTGCAGATACGATACGATCCTTACACTCCCTGCAGATACGATCCTTACTCACCAATGCTATAAATATTAGTAAGCAAAGTTATTTTTATTTTTTGTTGCATTCATCATGAACATTTTATACATAATTTATTATTATACTTTATTGACTTGTGCTTATTCCATAAGGTATAATATGATTTATTGCATTAAGATTATAGTTTGGATATTATATTTGATGATGAGAAAGACTCTTAACTTGCATTACCACTAATTACCATATATGATCTTGTTTACCCTTGCATCTTTAAGTAGCATCTATCTAATTGACAACATCTGTGGAATCTTGTGCAATACTTCTATACCTCTCCAATTATAAATTAAATCTATGTATTATAGCCATTGACCATCATTTGCTTTGAACTCTTACCTTATGGATTCCCTCATATTTATCATCTGGTTTGAATTCTATGAATAATTAGGCCTTTTTTTTTCAACTTGTATAAACTGGTAGCTTTTAGAGTTCATCCATCTCCCTTGTATAAGTGGCTTTTAAATGTGAGAGTTCATCCATCTCCCTTGTATAGACTCTTTATCATTGAACAATTTCTAGATTCTTTTGATGATAGGCATTTTGTTTATAACATTAATATTAACAAACCCTTAATCCTCCTTTTTGCTTTGGAACACAAATGTCTGACCATTTCACCTTTGATGATTTTCCTTTACTTGCTTCCACTAATCGTATGAAGTTCTTTATTATCTTCTCAATAGATTTAAATGGATCCTTTAGTATCTTGATATCTAATAGTTGTAAATATTATTAATAATTGAGACCATTAGTTGCATTATACCAACATAAGATAGGAATTTATTTTTCTAGCTATCAATTCTTTTATTAATCACATCAGACAATGGTTGCCAATTCCTAAATGTTGGTCTTTCAATTGTAACTAGTATTCCAAATTCCTTTTAAAGGACTTGATAAATTTGACATCACAAAATTCTAGCTAGATCCTCAACTAAATTAATTAATCCTATTGATACATAAAGTTTACTCTTGGTGTAGTTAATTCTCAAATTATACATACTCTCAAATGGTTATATGTAACATCAACATATAGGAAAAAGTGGTTTCTTCACTTTTTTTTTTCAAAGGCTCAACTAATATCTATGATGTGTTGTGATTTTTGTGGGAGTAATTATTATAATCATGAATGTCAGGCACTGACCTATATACAAGAGAAACCAACCATGTACAACCAACCTCAATGTAGCAACTCTTACGCTTATATAAGGAATGAATATGCTCCAGCTGAATATTTACGGCATGAAGTGCCTCAATTTAAAGAGCCAAGTCTGGAAGAAATAATGGACAATTTTATTTGAGAATAAAAAATGACGCATTATAAAACATGGTGAATCAGGTTAACTAACTAGCAAAAATATTATCTAACAAATTGTAGGAGAGTTTGCCTAATACTAATGAAATAGATCTGACAGAATGTGGAATGGCAATCACCTTTAGCAGTGGAAAAGAGCTCCCAAAAAAGAAGAATAGAGAGATGAAAAATATATTACGAATAAATAATGGAATTATTGGACAAAATGAAAGCTAACTGACGCAAATTGAAAGAAAGATTTCATCACTTGAATATCTTGACCTTAACACAAAATATTATTTAGGCTTATTAACGCAACAGAGTCAAGAAAGGACAAGGTTTGGCTTCACGAATGGAGTGAAATTCAAATAAGAGCTTCCGAAAGAAGAAGTCTTTATCTAAGAAGGGGAAGTAGAGGAATGGCAAGGGATAGTTGACGAAGAAGACAAGCCAGAAACCATTTTCCAAGAAGAAGAAGAAGAGTGGCAAAGGTGGTTAAGGAAGAATTAGTGCAGGAATCAAATAAGGAAGCTACTAATGAGTCATTGTTGGATCCCAAATCCGGAACCCAACTACTTAATCTGAAACCCTCATACCTATGTACACGTATAAGGTCAAAGA